>JAWWML010000032.1:369856-486623 GCA_035047165.1 Ormyrus rosae | reverse complement strand
CTTTTGAAATTTTTTTAATTTGTGCCTGAAAATTTTTTTCTACGTTTTAGATAAAGTATAGAATCAAAAAATCAAATTAAAAAAAAATTGATTTTTGGAACCTTTTTCAGTATATAACCCCCTTAATAAATCACGATATTTTAATAAATAAATATTTAAATACCGGTGTCTTTGATTCAAATATGCGCGAGCAAAGTACTATATTATAAATATAAGCAGCTGTAGCTGACTTCACAAATGAAACAAATGAAACAATTCTCAACTATAGCTCTGTGGCAAACTTCAGGGTCCTAAAACTTTTCGAACTGGAGAAGAAGAAGAATATAACGTGATTTTGAGCATCTTCAAATTACGCACTCGTATATTACGACTTGAATAGCTTTTTTACCGATATTTTTGATGGACATCATAGTTTAGCTATAAATCTGCTGATATACCAAAAATAGCTTAAGAATAATATTTCTAAGCTTGATTTTTTTGATAATGAAAAATGCGAACATCAAAGTAGAAGTAAATAGTGGTATCGGCGCTGCGCCGTTTGCTTTTCAAACTCGCCTCCGCGGTACTACCGTGCCACTGGATATTCGAGTATGACAAGACGAGTTTTATTTTTTTAGTGACTCTTTTGAGTGACTTAATTGAAAGAAAATCAATTATTTTATGAAACAAGACATGCATAAGGCATTCTAGAAAAGTATTTATCTATTCAAGCCATTTATTCTCTTTAATACTCGAGATTCCGTACAATTTATTTGTTAAATAGACAAAGAATTCTGTTCACTCTTCAGTTTGCTGTTATAAATAATGTCACCTCTACAAATAGACATGCATACATTGTTACCAGTCTTACCAGGAATTAATAGATAGTTTTACGTCACCCCCATTAATCGCTCAAAGAAACGTACAAACTGACAACCCTTTCATATAACTTCTTTAAGCTACGTCGCGTTTATTTTAGCGGCATCTAGCACCTCGCCTAAGAATAGGCATTAGTCGAGAAACCCAATAAAATATTCAAGCAAAAATATCTGCTTATTCCACTTTCCAACAGTAATCTCCCTACATTGACTCGGAATTCCGAATCCATAAAAATCCATGCGCAAAACCATCTTCCCACACCCTCGGCTCTCCCGCAGCATGCGAAATAACTCTGTCCGCACAAGATAGCCGTTAAATTCTCGTCGAAAGCCGAAAAAACAAAAAAAAAAAAAGGAAAAAACACAGCCGGGCGAACGAAAATTCTCAAGCAAATTAAAAAAGAGCCGCGCGTCTAAAAAGGGAAGGGAAAAAAAGGCCAGCCGATACACGCTCGCACTTGAAAGCGGGCGCGCGTGTATATATAACGCCGCTGGAATATAGGCGTGGATATGTCAGCGAGCGACGCCGCCATGGCAATGCCATTTAAACCGCAGTGTATCAATAACGAAACAGTTTCTGGTGGATTTCATTGATTTCCGATGGAGAGAGACGCACCGATTTACAGAACACGGCATCGGCCGAACGAAAGAGGAGGGGGGAGGGGGAGAGGGTATATAATTGATCGGACCTGCGGCCCGATAACCACCGCATCGACGACCGCGCTTTTCTCTTCTACCTCCCATATCTATCTCCCGTGTTTCTCCATTTTGCCCGACGCCACCCCCCCCCCCTTCCCCCTTCCGTTCTCCACTCCGCACCCCAACCAGCAGTTCGCTACTCGGCGCCGGTGCTGGATTTTCCCTTCTTCGATTTCTTTTGTAACTCATTGCTGGATTTCGTTTTTTTTTGTTTTAATTTATTCCCCTGTCTGTCGGCTGCATGTGCTCCTCTCGGAGGGGAAGGATTTCGGGAGGTTAACGAGGAGACGAAAATTACTTCGGTTTACGTATTGCGAGTTTTACGTTTCACTTCGAGCTTTTAGTATCTGGTTTTCTTTATTAAGAAATTCCAAAGGGTAATTGAATATTGACATATAAACTTATTGTTTAATTAAGTTATAACCTACAATAAATACTCAAAATATTGAGTATTGAAATTATCGTTAAGTAATGAATTAATTGCTTTATCAGAGAAAAAGATTTTATTTATAACTGCGATCAGTATGAACTCTTCCAAAAATAGTATTTTCTAATTGTGGTACGTACTCTGTAAAGTTGATTAAAAGCAAATTAATAGAATGTTTACGAAGAAACTCTATAATATGAGATAGTAGAAACGAGCGAAATTTGAAAAGGCTAAACATTTCACACCGAGTAATTTGGAAAACAATTTTCATTCGTCGTTTCGCGGAAAATCGGTGAAAAATTCACTTTCCCTGCAGCTCGTCCCTTAGCGCGCGCGCGACTTTTATCGCGCACACAAGAATCTATAATACAGCAGGCTTTCAGGCTTCCCCTGAAAACCGATGACCCAGGAGGCATTAGCAGCAATAGGGGCGTAGTCCGCAAAATCGCGCACAATTCGCCTCGGCACGGGGCGTTATTAAAAAAAGCGTCGACTGGCAAACACTAAACGGCCGGCTTAACGACGCCGTAACGAGTATACTACCTTCGCAGCCTCTCCCCCTCCGTTAAACGAGAATTTAAAAGAGCGTCCTAAGCCTCGGCCGCCGCCGCTGCCTTCTTCTTAGGAGCGAGTCCGCGCTTCTTTGAAAAATCAGCCAGAGAGTTAGGCTGCGGCGGCGGCCGGCCGAGGTATCGGGAATTACTTTTCGCGGAGGAAATTCCGCGAGGCACGCGCTCTCACCTCGTGCGGTAATGACCGTCGGTAGCCCGTTTTTGCCCCTTTCTCGGAGAGAAAGAGAGAGAGAAAGAGAGGAGCGCCTTTCAAGATGTGTAATATAATAGGCACGACTCGGACGGGAATTCGCACTCGGGGCCCCGAGTATAAACCTCGAGGCGTTAAAAAGCATTTACGACACAGCGCGCCGATACCTTCTTTTCCCCCGGCGGCGGCCCTTCTTTTTTTTTCGGGACCGCGCGGCTCTTTCCCGGCCATCGCCGGCCGCGGACTCCTTGCTTAGGGAGATGATGCGCTTCCGGAACGAGAAGTGTATGAGTTCTGCGATTCGCGTTATCACTTCGTAAATGGGCGGGTGTGCTGCTGCTGCTGCCGAGAGACGAGAGTGTTAGGGTGTGAAGAGCGCGAATTATCGCCGAGGTTCTTGCGAGCTTTCGGCTGGCCGTTAAACTCTTGCCGATGGGAATTTTACTATAACTGGTTATTGTTCTGATGGCTCGCGGTACGATCAGCGAGGAATCCACGCGGAATGTTTCGCTGCTGGGACCACAATTGTTTGGCTGGATTTCAGCTTGTATATTGGAGTGTAATTTGTCTTTAATTGTGGATAAATATTAATAATATACAAGCTCCTAAGTTCTTGCTCCATTTTTACATTGACAATAATGTTGGACAATCGTATCGCGCCTTTGTTTATCATTTTCAACAAGAATGAAGAAAAATACTTGATACAATGCCTTGATTGAATTTTTATTTTAATTAATATTGATTCAATCACTGATATATTATATTATTCAACTAATAAATCACTAGGCTCTGTACGTAATTGAAACTCGTCTTTTCCATTAGGATTGACTTGTTCAGCATAATATGAAATTATACAAATTTTGTTCTGATAATTTTAGAAAATTTGTTCAAATTGTTGAATCTAAAGTCTGGAAATTACTTCTTTTTCGTATTAGATCGCTTTTTTTCTACTAATGTTTGCATGCTATGAGAGTAAAAGTTCTTTTACAATGAATTCGGTACCGTTTTTATCAGATTCAATACTTGTATTGTAAGTATTATAAATTGCGCAAGCTATTTGGAAATCTTGCATTAAAGTTAAAATACTTCTATTATACCAAGTAGTGTTAAAATACCTACACCTTTGTTGTTACGCATAGCATAGGTTTTATTAGACATCAATATTTATGGGCTCTATATGAGAGTTTTTGGAAATTATAATTGGGACTTTTCTGCAAATAAATATATATTCCATCCCAGATAGTTATCACGTTTTGTGTTTTAGAATCAAGCATTAATTTTTTCGCTACTTCAGTTTGGATACAGAAAAGCTTATTTCTATTGTAATTGCATTGACCTATATGTAATGGAATAAAGTTTTCTCTAAGATTATCTCGTAGTTTTTAAATATAATTTTCAATAGTAGATTCGGGAACATTAAAAATAACAGATAACATATTGTTTGTGCAGTCATACTTTAATTTAAATTTTACAGATATTGGAGAGTTTCTACCTCCCCCACGTCAGCAAGTACCACCTTGTCCAGGCACAATCACCAGCACCCCCACGAGCTCAACAATAACCAGAACCGCGAGCTCAACAACAACCAGAACCACGAGCTCAACAACAATAAGCACCCCAACGAGCCCAACAACCACCAATGTCAGTACAAGCAAATATACCACTTCACCCAGACTACGACCCAAACATTGCTTCACGACTTACTCAAGACTTTTCAATATAACTCAGTTATTTTCTATTATTTTCAAATAAAAAAAATTGTTAAAACAAGTCAAAACGCATGTAAGAAGATCATACAATTTTAGATATATTTATTTTGTTCCTTATCGTCCAAAAAAATTCTTAAAAATGGCTAATTTTTGACGTTCTACAAAGGATTCCCCCCTTAAACAAGTTTCGATCATCGCTTTGACTACTAATTCAGCAATTGCTTTATGAGTCAAAGCTATAAACATTTTCAAGAAATAATATAATGTTCTAAAGGCTATCATATTTTCAGTTCCAGCATACTTTAATCCTATTGCCGTACAGGCACCATACGGTGAGTACCCTCACCGGTCGCGGACACCTATATCCCTGAGCCTCGCCTGGTCTGCTATACTACAGCGAACGCGACAAATTCGCGTTACGCCACCTAGCGACCAGTCGAACGGACACACAAAAGCGCCCATGCTCATCCCACTCCCGAGACCTTTCTCCAACGCTTCTATTACAAAATCGCTGTAAGTAAAGACAAAAAACAAACAAAAAATAAATATGTACAAAAATAAAATAGAAGAAAGTAAAAAATTAAAAAGAAACAAAAAAAAAATGAAATCGTCGCTCTGTCACGTCCTTGATTGTGATCCTAGATTCGACAGAGAGCAGAGCACATTAAATACTAAAACACTCGCGAGAAAATTGACATTACTTTTAATAAAATCTACGTAAACATAACAGCTTTTGTTTGTAGTTTAAACTTAGCGGTACTTTCAACTATAAAAATCCATGTGGATGTACACGTCGCTTTGCAAAGTAGTCAGCAGTTTGAATTTTGAACGGCTGCCACAAAGGATTTTCATGCCTTAAGTTAATTATGATAAGATATTTGAAAACTAGTGACGCTAGAATATCTATTTAAAAGAATTCCGATCTTATCGGAAAACCTCTTTCATGTTAATTGAACAAAAAAATGATCTGCATAATAGAGAAAAAAAAACAGTTGCTTAATTCCGAAATATATCAAACACATAACGAAGCGTAACAAATTACTTAATAACCACCTCATTAGCACAACTAAACCGTTAAAAAAAGGTAGCGCGGCACGATCTCTCATCAGTAAACTGTGAAACCCGCCACCGAGCCCTCAAATCGCCCGGCGATTCATCAGAAATCCTTCAGCGATTGAAAGTTGCGAAAACGGTCGGAAAGATCGCGTGAATTTGAGCTCGCCTCGGAGTCGGCGGCGGCGGCGGCGGCGGCGGTTGTTGCCAGGTCCGAGGCGAATTACGGGCTTCCTGCTCGCTCGGCGGCCTTCCCGAACGATGCGTATCTGCGGCGCATATCTCGTATAATTTGCAGGAAAGTTAATTACTCACGCAGTGCGCTCGCGGAACGAGAAGAAGACGGAGGAGCAGGAGGAGGAGGAGAGGCAGCAGCGCCGCGATAATAAAAGCCGGGAGAGAAAGAGCCGCCGACGCGTAGGCGCCATCAATGAACTTTTCATTCGGTCGATTCTTGCGTGTAACGCAAGAGAGAGAGAGAGAGAGAGAGAGCCGCCGGCGATGCCGGAGTAGTTAGTCTTCTTTTTAATTAAGCCGAGGAGAGATTATGGATTCGACGGCTGGAGGGAGTTTGCTCGGCTAGAGATCGAGACCGAGCCGGCGATCGATTGGGGGGGTATATCGGCTAGGCCGCGATCGTTTGTCATTTTCATATAAATAACTGCCAAGTAATGAGTTGATTGTATCGGCAGAGGTTAAAGTTAAGTATGTAGATTAAATGCCGCGTTATTGTTCTTTTTTTTTAGTAATGAAGCTTAAAGGATCTCATGAATAAATTAATTTTAGTTTATAACTTGTTGAGCAGCTTTTATGACTTTCTGTGGAAAAAAAGAACACATTTTTAAACAATCCAAAGTACCTTGATTATTCGTTGCATTAAACGTGCATTATTTATAATTGTTCACTTTAGAATGCACTTAAAATACTGCCTCGTTCTCGCTTAAATAATCGCGTTAAATTTATTTATTCTATAGACAAATTAAACCGCGCTTAATTACAATAAAATCTGTTTAATTGGTCTAACTTTGGTCTAGCAAAACGAATTTAACCGTGAACAATAATGAAGTTATTATGCAAATAAATTCCATCGAAATTAATAGCGTAAAGTTAAGTTATTGAATAATGTGCTCGTCGTACCAAAACGTAAATACACTCATTTACCGTTCCTGACACTCCGTCCTTTTATCTCGCTAAATTTTGCCGGCAAATTAACCGGGAATATTGACGTTTAACGAATTCTGCCTTGTAAATTCTAAAGTATTCAAGAACACCATTAAGATACGAAGCTCACCCTACACTGCAAGCTAATAAATAATTTCGAAAAACGAAAAGACGTCTCTAGGCCAGGAAATTTTATCACAAAATCCATCTCGACTCCTCCGGCCGTCGTCGGGGTCCCTAAAAATGCATCGCAGCCGCTCCGGCGAGAGGCGCATATAGATATATATACATACGGTCACGAGTGCCGAAGCCTCCTTCCAAAAAGAGCCGGAGCGGCCGAGGAAAAAAGTGCGAGAGAGGCTCGGAGGCCCGATTTCCAGTAGCTCTCGCGCTCTCGTCGGGAGGCAGGGCCGCCCGGTGTAACACTACGCGCTTTTAGATCGACGCCCGGCAATTTGTATCTGCCGGCTGAATCGCCGGGGAGATAAGCGGCCGCGTGGACGAGAACATTAATTTCTTTGTTATGATGCGAGATGCGAGATTAGATGCTGCGCTCGCGCCCAGAGAGACGAGTGGTGGGGCTACCGTTTTTCTTTTCTCTCTCTCTCTCTCTCCGCTTCGCTCCCTCCAGGCAGCAGCTCGGAAATCGTAAGGCCGGGCACGTATGTACGGTAATGCGCGCTGCGCAAAAGACGTACGTGTGTCCCTTGCCCGCTTCTTACCGGGGGGCTGCACCGCCGCCGCCGCCGCCGCCGCCGCCGCTGATCTCTAACCTGAGATAGGCACGGCGACTTTTCAGCTTTATGTGTGTCGAGCCTTTTGTCGAATTATAATGCGATTTATCAAGCCAAGCGAGAAGCCGGTACTCGCGACTCGAATTTTGCCTGGTTCGCAGGCGTTTAAGTAACACGGCTGCGAAAGAATGCGGGACTGTGTGTCGGTTGCCGGCTCCTATTGACTATTTACGACTCCGGGGGATTTGTGTCTTGCTTGCGTAAAGAATCTCTCTCACTGTTTTCTTCGATTTATTAATACCGGGGTTTGGGAAAGATTTTCTGACGCGGCCTATAAATTTGGCGAAGAACAGCAAAATTTATCAGCGTGCCACTTGATTCTCTTTACGAGTATACTAACAAGTCCTATCTCCGCTCGCAGCCTCGAACAATACTAAACGCTCGAATTGAAAATTGTACAATTCAAAAGTGTATTTTCCACCTTACTCGGAGAAAACCGTAAAAGCAATTCCGAAACGACTTCCCCAAATTCTCCGCGGGGAATAGGTTTCTTACTCGGCGCGCGACTCGTCGGAAAAACACTTCCTGTCCCGCCTGCCTGGGCTAATTCTCAGCTCGTTCGTAAAACGCGCTTACGCATCGGATGACTCCCCTGCACTCTCGGGCGTTATACACAACCGGGGCTGGCAGGCGGAGCGCTCGAAACGCGCGTCGATAGACACATCAAGCGGCACTCGGCGGCAGCAGCGGCTCTCTCTCCCGCGCGAGCCTCGCGCGTAGCATAGCTCTCGAGCTAATCCTCGCGTTTACATACGCATAATGCGATAATGACACGTTCCGCGCGGCGAGAGAGCGAGGAGCCTGGAAAAGCTGGGGGCTTCGAGGAAAATAGGAGGAGGAGACCCCCGGCCCCCCGATGTATATAGTCGCGCGCGTAATTTTCGACGTATTATCGCGTTAATGGGGGAGAGAGCATTTGCCACCCCGCGACGAGGACGCCGCCGCCGCGAAAACGCCCAGTAATTGCGAGCGCAGGTATAGACTCTCTCTCTCTCTCTCTCTCTCTCCTCGAAGCTCCCTGTATATACTTCCGCTCGCCGACCAGTAGCCATTTACGAGCCAATAAAACAGAGCTAAAAGGAGCTCCGAGAGAGAGCGAGAGCGAGGAACTTGGCGGATCATTCCGACGAGGTGCGCGAGAGCCCCCCCGTTTTTATTCATTTTTCGTTTCGAGCTCCCTCGCGAGCCTGCTCTCTCTCTCTCTCTCTCTCTCTCGCGTCGCTCGATTCTGGACGCTTATTTTTATGCTTTCTAGCTCGCGCCTTTTCATTTCGAGGAGCGCGGCGCGGGGCTGCGAGCGCGAGGCGAACGCCGCGGAAATTGATTCATTTCATTTGCGGGATACAGCGCTTTTTCGAGGTGATTATGACGGTTGACTTAGAGACTGACCGCATGCTTTGGTGAAAGGAATTTTCGAGTATCATTAGGAAAAGTGATGTATTTTTACTGGGAACGCGTGTGTCGGTTATTATTCGACGAAAAGTATTTAGAATTTATAGTTTTGAATTTTTTTGAAATATATTGAGAAAATAACGTCGAAGCTTCGTCAGGCATTGGCAACGGGTATTATTTCCATATCAAATATTATATTCTCAGATTGAACCATTGTGTTTATATTTTTCAGCAATCGAAATATTACTATTGCTTTCCGAATCTTGTAATTACTTTTACCTTACATAGTTAATGATTCAAATGCTATGTAATTACTTCATTGTTTAAGTTTACGTACCCTCGCCTTTCGTCTTTATCAACTGTATAATTTACGTAATGTATTGGATACTTTCGACCGAGACATTTAGCGTCTTTCAGATTTTTCACCGATGGCAAACCTGCACTTTGTGTAATAAGTATTCATTTGAAGCAAGAGTAGGTATTAATATTTTTATTACCGGCGCAAACTATCGCATTTGACAATCACAATGGCGAGCATAAACACAGCAGTTCTTTATTTATTACCCAGGATTAATGACATTAATTCACCGAAAAGGAAACAATAATTTGCCCGATTTGCACAAAACGCAGACGGGCACAAAAAACGAGTCGAATCGAAAACCGAAATGAATATAAGGCCGCCCTTAAACGCGCACTCGAAAGGGATGATTTGAAGTGCACACGCCGCTTTGAAAGTAAAGTGGCAGCCACCTCTAACATTCCAGGCCGATAATAATTAAAAGGGTATACCTCGCATCGTCTACACGCTGCTGATCCTCCGCACGCTCTCGCAGAAGTCAAAGGAAAAGCCCAGCCGGGCGGCCACTCGACTCTTCCAGTATTCAGTGCTGAAAAAAAGAGGCCTGCGCGTTTTTTGCGCCTTCCTCCTTTTTTTTTCTCTCTCTCTCTCCCTCCCGGCCACCCTTTGCCACACTCGGAAGGTTTCGGGCCGGCTTGCGACGCATCGCCCGCTATAAAACGCCTGAATATAAAAGCGGCGGGGCAGACGAAGGGTGAAAAGCGGCCGTTAGCGGGGCGCAAAAATAGAGGAGGAGAGGGGCCGCCGCCGCAGCGCCGATCGTGCAAAAATAGCCGGCCGCCGCCGCGGAGAGAGAGAGAGCTAAAAAATAAGAGAGAATTGGAGAAAAGGACGAGCGAGCATTGGGCGCAGAGACTGTGCGCACATCACGCCTAAAAGGCCTTTTCGTTAGATTTCATTTCACAGCCAATTAGCCGCGCCGACAGACGTTTGTGTCTGTGTGTGTGTGTGTGGAAGGAGAGCGATATCCAATCGAGCGCCGCACCGCCGCCCGACAGCCCGGGAGGCCAAAGTGGACCAGCCCCGCTGACATTGCCGACTTTGCGCCTCGCGCTCGCGCACACAAGGCTTTTACCCTCTTTTTTTTCGGCGCCTCTCCCCCCCCCCCCCTCCTCCCCCCTCCGAGCAACGACGAGGTAAAAATACGCGCGGGAAATTATGTGTGCTCCGGGGGAAAACTTGCCCGGGAACCGAAGTCTGCGAGTGGATAGTTTTTTCCGAATGCGATTTTTAGAGGGACGAGCGATTGTTTTGTTCGGTGTCTAGGGTTTTTTTTTAAAAGTGCAACTTTTACAGCGAATGTTTAAATGTTTTATGTCTGCCTTCTAGTCGTGTGATATTTATAAGTAAAATTTTCAAACGGGCTTTCAAATATTTTGAAAGATATTTTTCTGTACAGGTGGTAAAAATACCTAGAAAATTTGTTTAATAAATGATTCAATAAACAGCCGCTAATTCACCTAAAAGCAGCGCCGTTCGCTTTGCGACCAATTCAATTCGCAGGCGCAGTTTGCGACTCTTTCCCAACGCGGCCCAAACTCCTTGTCATTTCGCTATTTGCACGGCGCCTTGCGTAAAACTCTTACTCCGAGCTCTCGATGCATAATTGGAATTTTTTACCACCGGCAGGCGGCGACGGCGGGCAGCAATTTCGCGCGTGAGAAATAGCCTAGGCTCCCGCGGAGCAGTCGATTCTCACGACAGTTGCCTCCTCGCCGAGGAGTATCACCTCGTCGATGAGTGGCAATAATTTAATGCCACATCAAAGCGCGCGGGCAACTGCGCGCCGCGCGCCGTCGGGAATCATCTTCGTGGAAAGGCGACCGAGGAGCTGCGCTTTGTAATTTCGCAGCTCCCTCTCTCTCTCTCTCTCTCTCTCCTCTCCCTTTTTTTCGAGCCCAAGAGATCTTGCATCACAATGGGCTCTCTCTCTCTCTCTCTCTCTCTCTCTCTCTCGTCGCAATAAACCCAGGCACGTTTACGTCTAAATCTCGAAAACTCCAATAAAAATCGACTGCCCGGCGAATTTCACTCGGAGCCGGGAGGAGATTCCCAAGAGTCGTATTATTAGTTTATCGCCGATCTTCCGTGAGCGAGCCGGATTTTATAGCGCGGAGGAGAGCCGCGCGCGATTTTTCGTAAAACTGCGGAATAGTTTTCCCGAAACGGCCGCGCGACGCTTAATATTCATTTTATTTCTGCTAAGAAATCCAGGCTCTCCTCCTCCCCGCGATAACTATTGATAAATTTATGATCGAGGCCGCTTTGTATTCAGAGGCCTCGCGTAACTGTGCATTTTTAATATCCTTACTTGCTGCCGTTCTTTCTGCTCTGTAAGCTGGCAATCGGCTGTTGAATATTTTAGAAAAAAAAAATAATCGGGCTGTGGTTTTGCCCGATTGAAATTACATTAAGAACGCAATGCCATCGGAGGAATTGCACTTCCTGGAAACAGAAATCTTTAAGCTAATTGTACATTAAATTCTTAATAACAACGTTTATAAAACGGGATAAAATCCCTGGTAAAAAAATTAACCAGTTGGGCTGGTTAACGTGTATTTTAAATGAATGTCTAAATTAAATAAAAACCGTTAGAAATTCATTTTAAGAGATAAAATATCACTACACTGAAATATTGATGAGCAAATAATACTTAATTATTAGATGAAAAAAAATAATAGCAATTTATTGTCTTTAAGTACAAAACAAGTTAAAAATTGTCCAAAACCTGCTTAAAGTTACTACCAATGACGTTGTTTTTTCAATCGTCCATCCTAACAACGCCAAAGACAAATTAATTATTATAGTTGTAAAATTGAAACTAACTCGACTTTTTGCCTGTACTCCATTTCTCATATCCGCTTGACGTCGACCTGCCCGACTAATCATCAGAAAAACCGACCAATTCGCGATAAATTAAGCCATAAACGTCCAGGCCGAGTATTCACTCAGCGTGCTCTCTCTAGAAAAAAAAAAACAAGGAAAAAATTCATTTCCACAGAAGAAGCAGCAGCCGGGAGAAGCAATTTTCCGCGGACTTTCATCGCGGCGGAGGCCAATAAACCTCTTGTCTCCTCGGGAATGCAAAATATACAGCCCTGCGTTAATTAGCTCCCGGGGACGGGGGCCGTCCATACGTCATTGCCCCGGTAACGAGAGAGGAACTCTCGAGGAATCAAACGCAGGAAAAAGGGGGGCTGCTCTCTCCTGCACGCATCCTGCGCCTCGAATTTGTGGCGGGTCAGGCTCAAAGGTTAAGCGAGCAGCGTTTATCGCGTTTAAGTGACACGCCCACAATCTCCTTCGGCGGGGCCGTTCGCCACGAGACTTTACGAGTGAGCTTCCTCAGCCGAGAGAGAGAGAGAGAGAGAGAGATCGGCAATTACCGTAAATTACAGGAAGAAAAACACTCGTCGATTTCTGGACTGACGCACCAATGGAAATTCCCGAGGAGCAGCTCGGATGCTGATTGTGTGTAACGCGCGTCTCCCCCTCGCGCCCCCCCCCCCCGCGTGCATTGCGAGAGAGCGGCGGCCCTCGGTGTGCGAGAGTGGCTCTCTCGGCGGAGGTGCCTGGAATTAATCGCATTTTTCCTCGCGCGAGCGCGCCGACAAATTAAAGCTCCTCTCCTTTTTTTTCCGCCGCGTTCGAACGGAACCTTCGAGGAGGCCGGATGGAATTTTAACGGGCCGCCAAGCTTTAAATTATTGAAAATTTTATCTTCCGCGGGTTGATTGATTCGAGGCGATGGCTCGTTTTACGTTTGATCGACAATGTTGAATCTTGAGACGGTGCCTCGTTTGCTGAAATGGTAATATTGTCGCTGTTGATTCTTTAAGGAGGGTCCTCGGGTTCAAGCTGCGGGGAGAAGAGAAATCATTGGTTTTGACTCTTGTGCGAGAAGCGTAGCTGACAATTTCAACTTACTATCCTGACGTAAAAACATCAGCTCGCGATTGCACGGAAAATAAAAATTACTTTATTTTCAATCTTCCGATGTGAAGACTAGTATTAACCAAATATGTAGAAAAAATTCCGCGGCATTTCTGAATACTCTTAGATACATACTGTACAGGCACAATTTGATTAAACATTTTATTAAACTAAACAAAAAAAAAAATTAAAACCAAAAACTAACTTTTAATACAGAAAATTTTTTTTTTTTAATCGACAAAAGTCTGTTATGAATTTTCGAAATTGTCAAATATTCGTCGGCAGCATATATGCAATAAGTATTAACAAAGATCTGCGTGAAAACCGCGTCTCTCTAAATGCCAGAGATAAAAAGTTATAAACAAATTTGTAATCGCGACGTCGCGAGTCGAGCAAGCTCGAAGACGATTCTTGTCGCGGCTTGCTGATGCGCTCACTGTCTAGCGTATGGCTAAGTGGTACTTGTATTTACCAACTTTCTTTGTGATTCGGTCTTATTGCTCTAAAAGTAACTGGTCATTTATATATTTTAAAACATCGATCAATTCAGCGTTAAATTCTTTTTCTTCTCATATTTTTTTTTGTTATCTTTCTATTATTTTAAATATTAAAAAAAGTGCTCAGAGTATAACTTGCACATATGTATGATGCAATTGTCATTGTAAAAAATTTTTATTATTGCGGTATTATTTTGATAAAACTGAGGACCCTCCTTAAACTCGTTCAATTATTCATTTATTTGTGCTTTCGTTTAAGTTTAAATGAGAGGAATGAGAGTAATATATTTAATAATGCAGTCGAAATTGCACTCAAAGTCAGTCTGATTAGCTTGTTCTTTTATTTAGTAGGTAAAAAACAAAACTACACGACATTCAATTTTAGAAAATATTGGAAAAAACGTCAAAGGGAACAATACCTTATTCTAGAATTACAAAGTGCTTGTTTAATAATAAAGTACTCGTGTATTAAATATTTTTTAAAAGGCTAAAAATTAAAAGCACAGGAGAATATATTTAATACCGAATAAACGAACGAGACTTCCGATTCTAACCCCCCCGGTTTTGTTCCCAGGCCAAAAATCGCCGAAAACCCAGACGGCAGATCCTCCGCGACGAAGGTTGGCAATCAAGCCTCGGCGGAGCCGATATATAGCCCTCCCGGCCGAGAAGTCGAGGCGGCAAAAAAGGAGCAGGGTCCGGCGGCGCATCGAGGTCCGAAATTCGACTTCCCTCCCGTCGGTCGCTCGCAAAGAATAAAAGGACGCTGCTCTCTCTCTCTCTCTCGCGCGGGGGCGTCGGGGGACACGGAAAAAGGGTCGACGTTCGTATTTCTGAGGAACGCGTTTCAAATTACCGGCGGATTGCGTTGCATTCTGCTCCCGTTGCGCTTGGCTAGCGGCGCCGGCAAATCTAATTCCCCGGGAGCGGAGCCGAGAGGCTACCGATCTCTCGCTCTCGTTTCCCGACGTTTTCTCTCTCTCTCCCTCTCTCCCGAGGAAGAGAAGATGCCCGTCTTTCGACGGGACGAAGGAGGATTCTTTGTCCCTCGTCTTTACCGGGGGAAAGGCAGTTGCCGCCGTTTTCCAAGCCTCCGGGGAGCGCGAAATGAGTGGGTTATGCGGTTGCGCCGATTCTAGATGGCTATCGGTTTGGAGTGCGAGTGCAGCCGCTTCTATTTCGTTTGCCGCTTTTCAACCTTTTACGGCGAGGAGAGGCCAATTGCTAGGTATTTAATAACGTTTTACGAGATGGAATTAATAAGTTTGGATTTCAATTTTTGATATTGGCTGCGTTGAGCGAAAGAAATTTTAAAATTTGTATTTAACTGAAATTATTTTTGTAAAACTTTAATACCGACGTGTAAATTGATAAAAGTTATTATCAATCACTTAAGAACGAATATCTTGCAAAATTTAAATATAAATATTGAGAAATTATCCGCTTTGATTAAAATTGTTTAAACACCTTATCGAACAAAGTACAGTTTTCAACCAAAATGTAATTCTGAAAATGAAAAATGTACACCACGTCGCTTTTCTCAAACTTTTCGTTTAATTGCAAAGACTAATAAAAGCGAAAATCACGCCGCGCCGCGATCCAACGGAACCCAGCAATAATCGAAAGCGTCTCCAGGAGAGATTCGTCGCGGCAGCGCAGAAGTCTCCGGATCCTCTAATCTCTCGGCTCTCTTCCACGGCGGAGAGAGAAAGAGAGAGAGAGAGTCCTTTTCCTCGGCGTCCTTTGCCGGCGTGCCGTTCCCCCGGGAGCGGGAGCGCGATCGTTACAAGCGACGATCGGCCGGGGCGCGCCTTTTAACATGACGCCGCTTCTATCTCTCGGGAAATTCAGCGAGGAACACGCTCCGCGTGTCTCCTGCGCTGACCAAGCGTGAATTTTCCGCGTTCCTTTCCGGGGGCCTTCCTTTTTCCCTCTTTGCCGCTCGCGAGCGCCTGCTTCGTTTTCCGGCCGGCTCTCTCTCTCTCTCACTCTGTGTACACACACTCTTTGTTCGCGCTGCTTTGCCGAGCTCCCGCTTTGTTTTTTATGCAGCTGCTCTTCGCTGATTAAGGCTTACGACTTTTTTCTCCTCGGCCGGCGCTAAATAGGGATGGATGTCGTTCTCATTTGATTTTAGCGCAAATAACGGATTGTTTTGGTTAAATTGGTGCATTTTTCGGAGAGTACAGTTTTTGCTGCTTTGGATTTTTTTTTTTTTTTTCTTTGAGATTTTAAACTTTTTGTCTTTTATTTTGAAGAGTCTGATATAAATGCTTGTACGGAACGATAAACTTTTTAACTTCTTCGCCGTGGCAACTTAAAAGTTAAAAATAGAAAAATTAATTCATAAAACAACCATTATTCACAAACAAAAGAAACAGTTCGAACGATTTTATTTTATTGAATACAGTGCTCTTAAACATTTGAAAAAAAAAACTAAATAAATAAAAACAATTTCTATCGCCATTTTTCAGCCGCAGCGAAAAACGAACGAAGAGCAAATACAAACATCCAGATTTTGACAGTCTCCTTAAAATCCGAAGCCCTTACCCTCCTCGCAAATTGAAAAACTTAATTATTTCACGGCGGCGGCGGCGGCGGGCTGAAAACGAAACCCGGCCAGAGGCATGAACACGTGACAAAGTGCCATGAAACTGTCAGGCGCTGCCCGCGGCGCCGTAATTTCTCTCCGGCGTCCGACCTCCTTTCTTAGAATCATCGAGGAAGTACGTGTGTGTGTCTACTCCCCCCCCCCCCCTCGTGCCCCCGGTAAACAGCCGCGTACAATCCGCGCGTACGTGCCAAAAAGGCTGTGGGAAGCGCGCGCGCGCGGAGACTCTTCGGCGCGTTTTGGATCGTCCGGCCGCGCGCTTCCCGGAAAAAGCCTCGTACCGCGGCGGGGCGCGGCTGACGTTCGCGCGAGAGCGAGAGGACGGATATCCTATGACACTACGTCGATATACGGCCCCGCGGTCTGCTTTTCCGAGCGGCGCGCGTTCAGCTAAGACGACACGTGACACTCGGTCTCGCGCGCGCGGCCCTGGGATATACGTATTGTTGTCCGTAAGCAGCGGGGCATTGTTGAATTTCGAGACCTTACGTTTCTGGAATCGGTGTTTTTAGCTGCGTGATCAGTGTGCCGCGTTATATTCCGGGAAGGCGTCGTTCGCCGGGAATTTTTTCAGGTGATGAGCCAGGGCTTTTTACCTGCTAAATAAGTTTGCTCGCGGCGATCGGTCGGAGAATTTATTTTCAAAGCTGCGTTGCGTCGTTATATAAATACACGAGTAATCGAAAACTTTTTTAAATAAACTTTTGCCAGAGGTATTTTCCGAAGAGAGCTTTCGAACTTTTATCGAATCGGTCAAATAGTTTTGAAAACTTTGAATTGCGACACCTACGTCTCAACAAGTGCTTCGATATAATATAACAAATGATAAATGTTACTTTACGCTTGAATTTACAAAACTGTATTAAATCTTTATTCCATAACGCTCCATCGATTTCATTTTAAATGAAAAAAAAAGCCCGCATAAAAAGTCCAATTAGTGGCCGGGATTCGGACGCAACGCTCGGGCGAGTCCCATTCGTTATTACTACTACAAGTTAATTATCCTAAACAAACAATCTCCTAACCTTTCGGAATAATATTCATCCATTCATCCCCCATCAATATTATTTTTACAATCATGCGCAGAGAGAGAGAGAAACGCGGAAAGGAAAAGCTCGAGCAAAAAGCGCCAGATGAAGGCACCGGAGGAGGAAAATCGAGAGAGAGCCGCGTTCGAAAGAAAAATGAATTAAGCTCGATCGATCGAGTGTCCTGGCAATTAGAGGGCGTAGGAAATTGAGACGTTAGACGCAGAGGCAGAGGGAAGAGGAAGAGGAGAGGAGAGAGAGAGAGAGAGGCGATGCAGCGCCCAAGTCAAAAGCTCCAAAGTGCGAGGAGGAGGGAGTCCAGGCTAGTTGATAATTGACGGCACTAACGAACGAACTAACGATACGTATTTCCGGCGCTTCCTCTTATCGATCCGCAGTCCTGGAAACTCGCCGATGTTCATATATAACTCTCGGCGCTCCGCCGCCGCGCCACGGCTAAAATTAAGCATCGACGAATTTTCGCGCGTCTCCGAGGCTTTTTCGCGATCGTTAAAACCATATATTGCGGGGGAGCGCCCATTTTCTTCCTCGATCATTGCGAGAGGGCTTTGCGCATTTATTTCAGCGGGAGCAATTTCTTTGCTCTCTCTCTCGGCGAATATTTAGGATTTCGATGAGCTGCAGGCCGTAGATCGGCGCCACGGGCGAATGCACAGCCGATCGATTATACTCTGTTTTAATATGGCAGGAGTCGTTTTAATTCTGCGACGAGGCGCGCGCTCGCCCGTGATAATTATATCAATTGCCTTTTTACCGTTTATGGGGAATATATTGTTAATTCACGTGGCATTAAACACGGCATTTATAACAATCTATATAGTTTGTGAAACGCGATGGAATTGTAATGGGTTCGCGGAGGTACCACTTTGGTTAATGGAGCTTTAGTATTTTTGATACAAAACATTAATGATTACGCGAATACTATGTTTTCAAATGGTTTTTTTTTGTACCATTGTCAAAATTGACATTTTCAATTCAAGAAAAATAAATCTTTGTCCGATGCACCGAAGAATAATTTTTGAATCTGTAGAAAAAGGACTTGACTAAAAAATTAAATATTAATTAAAAACTATATTGAAATCGCGGGAAAATAAAAATTCCCCGTCGAAAACAATTACCGGGTCGTTACCCAATTTCCGATAGCCCTTCCTCTCTCTCGGCGTCGCTTGAAAACGAGCAAGAAAAATCATAATTTTCAATCTACCGCGGGTATCGAACATTCTTAGAGTTCCCGTACGTGCAAAACTTTTCGCCCGAAAAACGGGAGAGGAAGAGCGGCGGCGGACGAAAAAAAAAAAGAGAAAAAAAAGAAGCCGGAGGTTACAGTCGTTGATTATAAGCACACATAATATCAGCGCGACAGCCGCGCCGCGCCAGAACGTGACCAGTTTGCTGCACAACGAAAATACGATTATCGGAGGATAAAACGGGGCGCTGCGCTCCGCAGTGACGGGAGCCGCCGCGAAATTGGGAGAGAGAGAGAGAGAGAGAGAGAGATGGATTCATGAAATATTCCCGATACTCAATGGACAATGTTTAATGGCCGGGTTATATGGATCTTCCTTTTCTCCCTGCCGGAGAGAGAGCTTAATATCATTATTTAGGAATGCTAAATAAATTCCTGCCGCGCATCTCGGACTTTTTTTTCTCTCTCGCCGCGCGGCGAGTATTTTATTTGGAGTTTATGCGCGTCCGTCAGTCTCTCGAATAGGGTTTTGACGCGAGTCGCCGGTTTCATTATTAAAAGCGGGAATTATTGAAGAGGGAGCGGCGATCGGTTCGACGGGGAAAAACTGTCGGGCGCCTCGACTAAAATTATTGCACGAGTCGACGACTGCGCCGGGGAAGGAATCAAAATATTTCACTCCCGGAGCATTTCGGATGCAGGAGTGTAGCGCGAAGTAGGTTAAAGTATAAGCCAAGGAAGCTTTTTTGCTGTTTGTTCGTGCATGTTTAAGGGGGGGCAAGTAAATCAATCAATTCGGGGAAAAATGGAATTCATTACGATAAATTATTCAGAAGTTGATAAGTAAATCTGACGATGAATACTTTATGGGTTTACTTTGACTTTTCTAGCTTGTTTTGCTGCTGCTAAATAGCTGTGTTTATTTCCGCCGAGACATTTGTGAATTTGTTATTTCAATTAATTATATTTTAGTGAAGCGGCTTGAAATGTCATAAAAAAAGAACCTTGATTCACTGCAATTATGATAGATTTTACGTAATTACCTCGAGATTTAAAGCCATTATCCGGCGACGTCGAACCCTTATCTCAGAATGGCATTCATTCAGTCCGATTCTTCGATTCAAATTACTTCATTTAACCTAACCTATCTTGAGCCAAAACTTTTCTAAGCAAACAATAATTTCAGTGCCGCGCAGCCTTTTAAAAGTACATCGCTCCGCCAAGTGTGCTTATAACAGCCTCGATAAATCAGCATTATTCGCCGAATTTTTATATTCATATAGCCGTTGGGTGCTTAGCCCTCTTGCGGCTCCTATCTCTAACCCAGTCCCTTAATTATCGTCGAAAGCAGCTGACATTCGAGATCGAGGCCGCGCGCCGCGATCGTAGCTGCCCGGGAAAGGAGCATCGCCGCGTCCGCATCAGCCCCTCTCGAAAATCGCGAGGGGGCGAATAATTTCCTCGCGAGGGAGCCGCGGCTCTAAAAAATAAAAAAGGAGCGAGAGCGGCCCCCAGAAGTGGAGTAGAACCCGTTAGCCGTCTCCTCCTCCTCCGGAAGCAGCGCCTTAGCAGAGAGAGGCAGAAGAGCGGAGGGTAAGACACGAAAGAAGAGGGCGAAAAAGAAGTCGAACTACTCCTCGGCGGCCGCGCGCAAAGTTCGTTCACCCTCCGAGCGCGTCGCCCTCCCAAATAAAGCGCATAAAGCTCTTGTTCCGTCTAATTTATGCCGACCCCCCCTCCCCCTCTTTTTCCCGCAGATTATTAAAGCCGTATCGGCGCACACACGCCCGTGCAACGGCAGCCTGTTCTCTCTCTCTCCCTCTCGCTCCTTCCGATCGCGTCCAATCTTCTCGAGACGTTCGTTAGTTAACGAGCTTGGTTCCTCCTCTCTCTCTCTCTCTCTCTGAGCCGATAGCGGCCCTATATCGGCGAGAGCTGGAGCGGCTCGATATTTCGGGGTGCGGTTCCCGGCCTCTCTCTCTCTCTCTCTCTCTTTCCCGCTCTCCCGGTCCTGGGCTTTGCGTGAGACGACGACGACGCCGAGGCGACGTCGCGGAGGGAGGAGGACGCTGTATATCCTCGATCGCCTCTGTATGTGTGCGACGACGGCCAGCTCGCTCTTCTTCCTGGCGGCGGCGGCGGCGCAGGAGCAGGAGGACGAGGAGGAGGCGGAGGAGGGGGAGGAGGAAGGATTTGCGCCGCTCGCGGCGCGGGGAGGGAGAGGCGTGCAGAGGCGAGCGTGCGGAATGCAGCGAGGCGCAGGGAGGGAGGGAAGGACGAGGCGTCTCGGCGTTCTGGCAGACGAACGCATCGATCCCAGGCGGGTCAAGCACGGAATCTCTCTCTTTCTCTCTCTCTCTCTCTCTCTCTCTCTCTTACTCCCTCGCCCCTTCGACTCGCCCCTCTCTCGGCCTCTTCCTCCTCCTCCTCCTCCTCCTCCCCCCGAAAGCCACCACTCATCCTCCACCCCCTCGGCGGCGGCCTCTGCCATAGCCGCCCTTCTTCTCTCTCTCTCTCTCGCCCTCCCGCTCCCAAAGGCGCTCGTCCGCCCCACTAGACAAAGACAAATTACGTTGCATTCTCAGAGCCCCAAAGAGCCCTCCCCCTCCCCCCCCCCCCCCGTCGACGAAGCTAAGCCCCGGCCGCCCTCCTCTACCCACTTCTTCCTTGTTTTCTCCTTGCTCTTGCATCTTGCTAGGCTGCTCTCCCTCTCGCCGCTGCCGCCGCCGCTGCTGCTTCTTCTACTTCACTTCCTCGTTCGAGCGACACTTGCGTTTCCAGCCCCCGCCCCTCCCTGCCCTCCTCTCTCCACCCGCTGCACTGGCCTCTCGCCGAACGAGACAGAGAGAGAACTCTCTGCCGCCTGGCTATGTAGGGCATCAAACTGGTGCTCAACTCCTACGCACTTTTCCCGATCGCCCGCAGTATATACATTTGCAAGCTCTCTCGCGATTTATTCCGACGGACGGGGGCTTTAACGACGCGCATCTCGATGAGCTTGACCTTCGCGACGCGAGGCGTTGCGCGAGTCGGGAGAGCTGCGTTCGAAGCGCGACAACGCCAGCCGCCTTTTTCTCCCGGTTTTATTGAGAGGGGCCGAGCCGGCCTCTCCGAGGCGATGCTCGATAAACCGACGGCGATAGCTGCCCGGTAATCGAATCACTCGGACGACGGTTGAATTTGATTTCGAGAAATGGGCTTTAATAAATCGGAGCGTCGCGCCGAGATTTTCCGTCGGGGGTGATTTATCGGGGTGAGAATTGTGTACTAGCTGTTTAACGGGCTTCAAATTTACTTTATTAAAAACCAATGCATTACAAGATTTGCAGCTTAATTAACGAGTGCCGGTTAGCTTTGTTAAATGCTCCATTGTAATTTAAACGGATTGTCTAGATCGTTGAACTAGTATTAAAATTTCATTACAATACTTATTCAATTTTCGCCGATTGGCATAAACAACTTTCAGTCACGATTAACCGCAAATACAAGCGCTAATTTACGTGTAATTAAATTACAGAGTGTAATAATTCCATCGGCTTTTTTTATTCCAATACTCGAAGCAGACGAAAGACTCCTAAACGATTTATCGACGTTTTCCCTCGGACGAGCTCGAAAAATATCCGCGGACGCTCGAATAACTCAGCGAAAAAGTTTCCCATTCGCGCCGACGACGAAGATAAGACATTAAAGAAACTCGAAACCACCTAAGATTCTCTTAATCGCCGCTTTAAAATTCACCGCTCCCTCAAGTAGTCTCTCGGCAAAGAAAGTCGCGACGGTTAAAAAGAAGAGGGAGAGGACGGGGAGAGAGAGAGAGAGAGAGAGAGAGAGAAAAAAGGCGAAGCCGGAACTTTTCAATTATCCTTTAACGAGACAAAACTCAACAATCTGATACTCTGGAAAACTTGGCTAATAAAGCGTTTTCCAAGTCCCCCACCCCCTCTCCCGCGGAACACAGAGAGCAGCGAGAACAAAGTGACTAAGCAAACGGCTGCGCGCTCGCTAATTAAAAAATTAAACGACTCCCTCTCGTCATGGTGACCTCTAAAACCGGGAGCGCGACAGACAGAGAGAGATAGAGAGAGAGAGGGAACGGGGTGCTAAACAGCCCCACCTGCCGGCCGCTTACCAGTGTGTAAACAGAACAGTTACACGTACGCGAGTGAAAGCGAAGCGGGCGGGGGAGAGGGAGAGAGAGAGAGAGAGAGGCTCTCGCAAAGGAAAGCAGCGCGACGGAGGAAACACAACTTGCAAGGAGAGAAAGAGAGGGCGCGACGCCGCGGAAAAAGTCAGAGGGAGGAAACAAGCGAGCGAGGGAGAGAGAGAGAGAGAGAAGGGAGAGAGGGAGTTTCGCGCCGGGGTGGCGGGCGCGCGCGCGCTCCCGTTATTCCTATGCACTTCCCGCCGACGCTTTTGCCTTGGTAGTTCTAGGTCAAACTGATATTCGACGAGACTTTATTGCCGCGCGAATGTGCGATCTCGCGGGAAGGGCAAGGTTTGCAAGCGCACAGCCCCCGCCAGCTGTCTGCGCTGCACGTGCTATTTTTCTCTCGAGCGTTTTTTCGTTTTGTTTTTTGTTTTCTTTTTTTTTTTTCGTTTTGTTTTGTTTTGTTTCCGAGTCGTAAATATTCCTGGCTGACCTTCGCCGGGGATGCTGCCGATGCGTTTATTGACAAGTGCAGTATAGAGGAGCGGAAAATGCTGCTTCTCGAGTTTGGGTGGTTTGGAAAGCTTTGCTATTTTTGCAAAAGTTTTTGTCAGCGTCTGTTAAAATTTAATCTGGAGGGTAGTACTTTATAGGGCGAAAATCTCAGATTAATGTTGCGGTGAATGTGTATGTCATGTCTTACCAATTTCGGGTGGTATCTACTGCCAAGGCAACTTTTACACTTTGGTTTATTTTTAAGTAAATTGTTTTACTAATTTGATTATTAATGAGGTAAAAAAACGCTAATTTTTGAAATTCTTTCAAAACTTTGACTGAAAGATGATTCAATAACATCGCAATTAACTACTGAAGCCTCAATCCCCCGTTTTTCACACGACGATCTGACAGGAAACGAAACTAACGACCCCTGCAGATTCCTACGGAAAAAAATTCAAGATAACCCTTTACGAATAGCAGTGAAACAAGAATCGAAAAAAAAAACACTCCACCTCCAATTGAAATGCATAAACATCGTATAATGGCTCGGCTACTTTTCGACTCGCGTCCAATCACCGCCGCTGCTTTGTAGCTCGGCGCAAAGCGCTTCGTCAAGGACGAGAGACACCGGCGCCAGAGGTACGCCCTCGTCGCGTCGATGCACGACTCTCCCCCAAAGGATTAATCGCATAACGCTCGGCGCGCTCGCAGGCTCGTGAATATATTTTTGACCCCGTTTCCGAAAGCGCCCCTCGCCGAAGATGCGTCCCCCCCCCTCCCTTCCGCTTTTGCCGCGCGCGCTTTAATTCCATTGTCGGCTCACGCTATTAAAAGCACAAAGTGCTTCGTTTACAAAGTCATATCTTATCCGGCATCGCGTTACAAAAGAAACTTTTATTCACTTTCGCGACGGGCGCGCGGCGCCCGTGCCTGCGCGCGCGTTTGCTGTTGGTGTACGTAGGCGCGGACGCGCGTCGGGGACGATTTAGCGTTTTATTGCCGCGGCCGTTTGAGACAGATTACTTTTTAACCTTTGTCGCGGCTGCTTCCTGGTGTGCCCGGCCGCCCTTTGGGACACGATATTTCCGAGGGACGCTAAAGTAACTTCTATCGCGTTTGAGAGAGAGAGAGAGAGAGCTCCTTTTTCCTCGCGCGCGGTGCGCGTCGCTTGATAAAGCGAGTTTATGGCGCGGCTAATTACTTTATTCGGAGTGACGGAAAGTTTCGAAGGCTTCGCGGAGAGAGAGATTCTCGAACTTTCGGGTAACCCCCCTTATAAGTATCAATTTCGAGATGTTTTAAGATTTTAAGCTTTACAAGCGGGTAATACTTTTTTTGTGGAATAACAAAAATTTCGCTTTCTTCGGTGCTGCAGAGAATTTTTGAAGGATTGTACTGTCACTCTTAACGCGACGAAAAATAGAAGAATTCCCGCCCTGCAAAAAATTATGCAAATAAAGGACGCACAGGTTTAGCAGGAATGCAGCTTCATCTAATTTTAAAACTTTAGCATTAGCAAAACAGTGTTGTTCGCTTTGCATTTTTGTTCCGCGGCATCAGCGTTTATCTAATGGAGAACAAAGAGGAAGCTCGTGTCGTCATTCATTAAATTAACCGCAATAAAAACCTTTTTAAATTCCATTTTTTATTTTGTTTTTTTTTCGAAATTTCACTCCGATTTGTTTCCCCAAACTTTTGATCGATGAAAAATTTTTCGCTCTATTCGGCCCGAAGTTTATTCCTGTTATTTTTTTTTTTTTTCTCAGTCCATCGATCGAAAAAGAAGCATTAACTTATTTTTAGAAAGCCATTAAAGCCAAAGCGCGCGCACGAATATCAATAAAGCGCTTTATATTTCTATTCCCTGATTAAAAGTTGAAATTCACGCGAGAGAGAGAGAGAGAGACAGAGAGGAAGCTCGCCGCCTTCTTCCCCGAGTAATTCGACATTTGTCGAAAAGTCGAAGCTCTCTCGCTTTAAACAGCTCTCGGCCGCGGGGGGAGGCGGCGGCGGCGTCGGCGGCGCTAACGAATCGGACTTTTAATCATCCGCCGTAATCTCGCGATAGCCTCCGCAGCGGCCTCGTCCCCCCGCGCGACAATCATCGGGCTGAGCCGGGCCAAAGGAGAGAGAGAGAGAGAGAGATAGCGAGGCCTTCGGAGGAGCAGGAGGAGGAGGAGGCGAAGAAGGAAGAAGCCTCCGGTGCAGCCTCGTTCCGTCGAACGACATCGGCGGGGCTGCGCGGGATAAAAAAAAAAAAAAGAGAAAGAAGGAGGAAGGAGGAGGAAGACTCTCCCGGCGTCCGAGAGAGCGTCGTCTCTCGCCTCGGCTTGCGGAAAGCGCGCGTAACAAAGGCTGAGTAACGAGAATTTCGCGGAAGAAGCCGAAGGGAGGAGGAGGCGGGCTGGGAGGGAGAGGGAGGCTCTCTAACCAGAGAAAGAGAAGACAGTGCGAGAGAGTTCCGGGATTGGCCTAGGTTGGGAATTGCCGGCGCTGCTGCTGCGGGAAAGTGCGGACGACATCGAAGCCCCTTTGGCTCTCTCTCTCTCCCCGAGTGTGTGTGTGTGTGCGTGTGGACTGGTCGGAGGACGACGTTGCGGCTAGGAGGGTAGCTGGCGGCGGCAGCGGCGGCGGCGGTGGTGGGAGGAGAGGTCGGACGGCCGAGGAGAGGGCGGTGGCTGCAGGATAGCGGAGACGGTTGGTTGAGACGCGCAGCGCCGCGGCGCCCGGCACAGACAGAGAGAGGATTTCGCAGGCTCTGCCAGTCCGACGAACGAACAGAAAGGGAGTAAGAAGGAGAGAGAGGGATGGAAGGTTGCTGCTGCTGCTGCTGCTTGCGCGCACAGAGAGAGAGAGAGAGAGAGAAAGTCAGAGGAGGGTGAGAGAGGACGGCCGGGCCTCTGCTTCGCTCGATAGAGGCGCGTCCCGTCGTCCCATGATTGGAAACCAAATCGCCGCACATCCATCCCCGAGCACCTCACCCCCTCGAAGCATTATCCTTCTCGCTCTTCCCGCTTCCAGCCTTACGGCCTCCGACTCTCAAGCCTTCTCTCTCTCTCTCTCTCTCTCTCTCTCTCTCTCTCCCTCTCGCTCCACCGCCGCCGCGCTTCACCTCGATATCCTCTCTTTTCTTCGCAGGGAGGGAAGCCTCCGCTTCTCTTACTCTCCGGGGACGCTAATGTCGGGGCTAAGTCCTTAAAACCCCGAGAGCCGGAGGCCGAACCCGCAAACCGGAATGGCCTCCATAAGTAACTGGGTTTACACACCCCAAGACCCTATTTCTCATCGGGGAAAAACTGCAGCCGGTCCGAATGCCGCTCCCGGAGCTTCCTATTTTCCTCCTCCTCCTCCTCCTTCTTCTCTCCCTCCCGGCTTCCTTTATTTTTCCTCTTTACTTTAGGTGGCCCTTTTTTTCTTTTCCTTTTTTTTTTAACTCCCGGCCGCCGTCCTGGCGCTTTCCGTTGTTGCCGGACGACCGAGGCGATAATGATGCCCTCCCCCCCCCGCCCCCCTGAACCAAGCGTTTTATCGACTGCTGCGGGGGGGGGGGGCGGAGAGGAAGCGTGGATTTTCGAAAAATGCTGCGCTGAGAAAGTTCGTCTTGGGCTTTTCGTCCACCCGCGCGCTGCGGAAAAAGGATTTGGAAGAGCGCTGTTTTCTCCGAGGGAAAAAGATTCAATCTATAGTCTTGGTTAATTAAAGATAAGAAACTCCGGTGACCGTTTTCTCTGATATTTCCGAGCTTTAAAGTAAGGTTTAACGGCTTTCTAGATTAAATAAATAATGAAATTTGGAAATTTTGTATTTTTAAGTCAAGCTCGATGCGCTTAATTAACATATTATTGCAAATTACGAGTTTATACATATATTTATTGTATTATTTACTGTAGAAATCTTTTTTCAAAACTCAATCGATCCACGAGACGTTTATCTTAAATGTTTTCCGAAAATAACAATCAAAACTTTAAATTTCAATTTTTATCGAAAGAGAATTAAATCGAACAAAATTTAATCATTTACCACTAATTTAACTGTAATAAGGCTGTTCCTATACGTCACCGCACTTATACCCGTTACCATAAAAATAATTTTTAAGCTTCAACAGCGTCCGACGAAATGACAACCACCGCTCGAAAATTGGAGCAGTAGCCCTACATCCAACAAGTCACCTAACTTCCCGTCCCCGGATTGTTGCAACAAAAATGCACGGGTACCTCGAAAATTTGTCCGAACCCTCTCCTCCGATCCGAGCACCCCCGAAATTCGTCTCTCATCGACGTCCTCCCGAAAAGCATCGCGGTCCCGCGGCACTCTAAACACATCGGGATTTATTCATGAAGGGGGCGAACATCGGGGGGGTGGTGGAAAAGTGGCGTCGGAACTCGCGACCGCCAACGCGCCGCGTGGGAGGAAGAAGGCCAGCGGCGGCAGAGGGGCGAGTGTGCATTGTCGTAGGGCGACTATACTATCCCACCCCTCCCCCCTCCCCCCGCCGGTGCACACATAACGGCGGCTTTGAAACTTCGTCCCGGCGCGGAACGTCATCACTTTCGCTCTCCTCGGGCGGCCTCTCCTCCTCCTCCTCCTCCTCCTTCTGCCTCCCCCCCGTAATGTTTATGCAGAGAAGCGGGAAAACTTTCTTGAGGCGGTGGCGAACTATCGCGCCCGCAGGGAGGATCGAAGCGGCGCCCTTTTTCCGCGTGGCCGCGACGGTCAGCGAGAGGGTGCGAGGATTCGCGAGCGGGGACGGTTGCGGCTTGTGACGCAAGATTAGGAGTTTCGGGCTGCGTTTCGTGGGTGGTCGATGATATAGGGGAGGAAAAAATTAAATTAACGGATTTTAGGCTGTTTTTTAAATGATACTGAAAATTGAGTAAAAGTTGACGAAAATTATTGAACTGAAATGTTTTACTAAAATTTTGTTCGTACTGGATTTGTCATCTTTACCCAGTTTTATACTAAAAACGAATATATTGTAATAAAATTATTTCTCTTGCTTTTAGTAACATTCTTAAAATGTTTATAAATATAATTTACAAAAAATGACATGTTTTGGTCAATTAATTTGAACCTCTCAATCCGTGATCCGTGAGAATCATACCCCTTTATTTACAGAAAAAACAAAGTTCACACAGTGTTTCGATGCACACACCCATCGATTTTCCATGAAAAACAATTCCGCGATCCAGCAATAGAGTCGCCCAGAAAATTTTCAAACGTCTAATACAATCCCGCGGCGTAAAACAGCATAAACCGGATCCCCGCAAAATATACTCGCAAATAAAGCCCCGAAAAAAGCAATAACTCCTCGGGCCGCTCCAGTAAATCGAAATCGTTTAGGATAAGGCTCCTCTCTCCGACCGGCGAGGGATATGAGAATCCAGTTCGCGGAGCAGAGACGACACTCGGGGCGCGGCGCGTATCTCCATTCTCGCCTGCACAGAGAGACCTATATATACATCGATGGACAGAGAACGACCTTCCTCTCCCCCTCGCTGCGAGATACAGATACCGGAAGTACGCAAGAAAGTACTTTAAAACGCATCAGGTCGCGGCCTCGGGGCGCGCCGAGCGTAGGTGTGTGCGTCGACTGGTTGCAGCGCGGGGGACGCGTGGGCGCGGTACGTAGGTGGGCGTTCGTAGGAAGTTTTCCCCGAAATTGCGTCACACACGCCGAAGCTCGGCAGCGAGCGAATTCGTGTTCTGACCTGATTTTTTTTTTTTTCTGGAAATTCCACGAGTGTTTTCGCCGCTGCTGCGTTTTGAATTAGATTCTTGGTGGTGGTGAATCATGTTCTTGGTTTAAAGCAACGCGGAACTAGCCGAAGGGTGCAAAAGCTTGCATTGTTGAAAGGCCTATTGATTCAAAATCTCTTGTCAATGGAAATTGGAAATTTTGCGTGAAATTAATTTTGCGTGAAATTAATTAGTATATTATTAAGTCCCGAAATATGTTTATATGTATACCAATGCATCTTCTAAATCATAGTAGCTTAACAAAAGAAATACTACAACCATCAATTCCTTAAGAATCATTTAAAAAAAAATGAATATTTAAAATCGAACTTCTTCAAGACAAGGCATTATTAGCAGAGAAAATAAATCTTCCCAAAAGATTGTTTAATCCAAAGAGCTGCAGTCGCCTGCCAGTAACTCAATTAAAACTGCTAAACCGCACAATTGCAAAGTACGAACGCTGAGAGAGAGAGAGAGAGAGAGAGAGAGAGGCAAGACCCTCCGGCGGCGTCGGCCTACACACCCCGCGTCTCCCTGGGCTTGCACTTCATAAATCTCGGCGAACGCCTCCAATCTCGCAATGCTCTCAATCTCCTCTCTCTCTCTCTCTCTCTCTCATTCGGCGGCGCGGCGGATTTCGTCATCCCGTCGCCCGGCGATATATACAGCCGTGTTTTCCGCGCGCGCGTTATAATTTCCGGGCAGTAGGCGGCGGATAGGCGGCAGCCGAAAAAGAACAAAACGGCCGGAGGTAGAGAAAGAGAGAAAAGAGCAGCGGCAGCACTTTATAGAGCTCGCGGGGCTGCGTTAAGCCGAGAAAGACAGAGAGAGAGGAACATCGCGCAGAAATGAAGAGCGGCAAAAGTGGCCGGGCGCAAAACTGTGTCTCCGTGGCAGTGGGAGCAGCACTTTACTCGCATACATATACGCAAGCGCGCCACTTCTCACCCTATATAGTCCGACGCCTCGCCTCTATAGTTTTCTCTTTTTCTCCCCTCTCGAGAGAGAGCGGGAGAGAGAGAGAGAGAGAGAGAAACGAGGGCGCCGCCGGCAGTCATTCAGGAACGAGGCAGGTTAGGGTCGCGCGCCGAGGCAAGGACGAGGGTTTACGACCCCTCCTGGATGACGCCACGATATTGGGGCAGGTCGCCTTTCTCCGCGCCGCCACCCCCAGCCCTCCACCCCCCTATACCTGTTATTACACGCGAAAGACGCGCGCGCGCAATTCGATTTTGAGCGCCGAGCGCGCCGATATTTCATTAGGAGAAGATGGATCGGCGAATCGATTACGCGAAATTGTTTAGCGGACCGCGTCGCGGCCGCGAATTTTCATTGGAAATTTCCGCCGAGATTTATCGCGGGACGCTGGCTGCCCTTTTTAGCCTTATTGCGTCGCCCCGGCGAATGATATTCCGTCGGAGATTGCATTTTTAACGGGTACGTGTTGAGGGGTTCTTGCGATTTTGCCTAAGTTTCATGTGATGCGTGTGATACGCGGCTCCAAGTCGAATCTAGATGATACCGAAAGCGTTGCGGGGATATCCTTGCGGAATTATTCGTTGGCCCGAAGTTTGACGGATTCTATCAACGGTCTTCTTTTTATCTCCGATTAATTTTTAATCGTTGCTACATTACTTGGTAATTATACGTTACCGTTTTAACAAAATTCCGCAAGGGATTTATATAATAATAAATCGATATTTTATTAAATTAATTTAGAAAAGGAAAACGAACAAAAAAAAATGCAGAAGGGAAAATATAAATCAATAACAAAAAAGCCCGAACGGCTCTCAAAATTCGAAAGCCAATGAAATAAGCCGTAAATCGTCGCGCCGTCGAAATGCATACTTAAATAATTCAGCGCTCATCGATACAATATAATGCCAGTTTTTAAATTCAATACGCCGAAGAAGAGTGAAACCGTATCGCTGCGTAAATCGAGTTTTCCGGCCGCGAAATAAACGATCAAACGAGTCGAACAAATGGATATATACGATTCGAGCCGTTCCAGCTTGTATTTCGAAATCGGGCTGTCGGCCAGTCGGGGGGGTAATAACATCGAGGGGGAGGATTGGGGGGGCATCGAGAGAAATTTTGCGCGCTTTCGAGTGTCGGTTATTGTGTACGTGACGGCGAACGACGAGCGAACGAATCCAATCGAGTCGAGTGGCTCCGCTCGCGCGGCGCGCTCGATGATGACGATTTTCGCCTAGGCACTTCATCGGCCTGACATTTTGGGCAGATGTCAGCTCTCTATCGCTGGGATTTTTCCAAAATATATATCCCCGCCGCCCGTCGCCGCCCGCCGCCGACGATTCGAGAGCGTCGAGTGCATAATTCACGATTGTCGGGCGCGCCGACGACGCGCGAGAGCAAAAAGATCATCCATCGACGTCGAAATGGCGAGCGGGCAATTTTACCGGTGCTTTTTGTCAACGAGAGAGAGAGAGAATCGCTCGGCTCTCGAGGGCGCCCGAAATTAATTAGTCGCTTCGAGGATCGGTAATGGAAAACAACATTTTCCTAAGTGATTGCCGCTGCAAAGGGGGATGTTTATTTTTTTGAGGACCGTTCATTTCGGGAAATGCTGGCCGGCAGTCAAAAATTCCGATGATTTACGGAAAATGCGCCGCGAGTCGCGCGAGTAATACTGGTAAATTTGGATTTCTAACTGAGCGATCGAGGATTTGAAATATTATTTAAAATGGTTTATTGCCTCTTAATGGAATAAGATCGTTGATTTTAATAATACGAAATGATTTAAATAAAAACGCGCCACAGATCCTCGGAAATACGACACTTCCAACCCGACGGCACTCCTAATCGCTTTACAATTAACCTCGATCGCGACGAAGCTCCAAAAAACTGGAAAAAAACCCTCAAGAAACGCGCGAGTTAGAGGCTCGCGCGAAGATTCTGCAAGCAAGCGAAGCCTAAGCAAGAAGAGACAGGCGAAATGACCAGAGAGAGAGAGAGAGAGGCGCATTACAGGCGTCGGAGTTCTCGTGCATTTTCGAGCGATGGTACCGGCGATTACGCGCTCGCCATTAGCCCCGCGCGACGTAATCAACGTCTTGGCTCGGCGCTCGAGCGGAGGAGAGAGAGAGAGAAGGCTTCCTTCCGCAGAGCCGCGGCCTCACGTAGCGCCGAGCGCTGCTGCGTGCATTATGTACGTGTAAGAGCCCCGGCGTTAATACCTACGTCCGAAGGCTCGTTTATTAATGTGCGTGACTTTCGAGCGGAGAGCTGCGAACCGGCCGGGGGAATTATAAGGACCCGGGCGAGGAATGCGAGTGCACACGAGAGGAGGCCAGGGGGGAAGAGCTCGGACGGATTGGGAGCTGACACGACTTTTGTCTGTTTCAATAGATTTCTTTCGCTTGTTTGCGTGTAAGTAGGTATATAGACCAGCGGCTGTACGTAACTGGACATTTTTCTAATAAATAATGCAATGAAATATGTATTATAAATTAATACTACACCAGTGTAAAACATAGATACGAAACGTGTCATTTGCATCTGAAACGCATTCGAAAAGAGCACAATTTCGAAACTCGGCGCAATACACATCGTTACAATAGATTCCATCATTTAACGCCACTGAATATTGAGGAGAGCCCGCGATGAAGCGATTAGAAGCACACCGAGTCGTCGCAAAACGTACCCGTCGCGCTCGAAACTGGAGCGCGTTTAACGCGAGATTCGCTCAAGATTTCCCGGGAAATATATCGTCCCGTCCAGCGCCATAAATCGGCCTCTAATTACGAAGCACCAAGCCGCGCGCCGATGAATCCTCCGAAAAGCCGCTCCGAATTTTTCCCATTTCGCAATCCCCCCGCCGCCGCCGCCGCCGCGAGATGTCTCTCCCTCCCCCGCGGAGTTAGCCTCCTCGGCTCGTGCGGAGCTCCGAGAGTTCACGATTCGCCTGTGACCTCTCTCTCTCTCTCTCTCTCCTTCGGCCCGTTTGTTCCCTTCGCCTATTATCCGCGCGGCAGCTGGATCCTTTCGCCCTTTCTCCGGGCGCTGCGCGCGGCGCACAGCCTGCGACCAATAAATTACACGCGCGCGCGGCCTCTTCTCGTGTGAGAGTGCGTCTTTTTACCTTTCCCGCAGCTCGCCAACTGTCTAACGTAACGATGCGCGCATGCGGGGCCCCCCCAAAGCGCGATAATGCGCATTGTGCGTCCCGTCTCTCTCTCTCTGTCTGGGTTGGTTGCGAAAGCCGACTCGAGAGCGCCGCGAGAGAGCAGCCGCGAGAGACGCGCGCGATATTCGAGAGAGGTGTTGCTCAGGTATGCCGAGAGAGCGCCGAGAAACGGATAGGATAGTCACTTGTTCTCGAGAGCGCCTCTTTCCCTTAGGAGGAGAGCCTTTCTGGGCGATGGAGCCGCACCGCATCTCGAATTATGCGGCTTTCGGCGACTTTTCACCTCGACGATTTTGCGAATGCTGAATTCATTTCTGGACCTGCTGCGGGGCTTGGATATCGGGCTTTGTATTATGTTACGTGAAAATTGATTTAGAGGATGCATTGAAACGAGCGCAAAGTACGCTGCGAAGCGCGTAAAGCAGACATTTATTTTAATGCTGTGTAGGATCGAAAATTGTTTGGAAAATTACTCAGAAAAGCAGGTAATTTTGGTCATTTTTTAAAATAAAGCTATGTCTAATGTTATTTTAGCAGCGATTTGTACAATTTCATCCATCTTTTTTAATAAAATATACCATTACTTTATAAACTTAATTTAAATAAAATGAAAACATTTAAAAGAATTTCATAAAGAACTTAATTTACATCAACACATTTTTTGTGTACATTAGTCTTCAATAAAATTTGTGCTACAAAAGAACCGAGATATAAACGCAATGTCCTAAATAAAATTGCTAATCCACCTCTTTGAGCGTAATTAAAAATTCTTGTAACCAGTTATGATTTATGATGTCAATTACAGTGACTTAAAAATAAAAACAGTAACAAGAAAACTAACGTTATGACAGCTGCAAAAATCGTCCTATTGTCTACTGTTTTCAACGACCGGCATAATAATTCATTGTTTCGAGAGCTGCCTAGTCATTATTATGAACTTAGGAATTATTTTTGCAAACGCCGGACTCGGAAAAAGAGATAAAGACAGTAATCGCTTTGTTGCAGAATAACGCGCCGAACAATAAATGTATAACGCCTGAAAAAATATTCCAATGCCGATTCGAGCGCGCAATTTTCGCTGGCAAATATGTCTTGGGAAGATTTTCGCCCGTTAAAGGCTCCTGAAACAAAATGATATACTGTTCCTCGCGCTTCGCATTCTAGTTTTCTGCCCGACTATTCAAATGACAAGACCCGCATTAAATGATTGCTTCATTGAGACTGTTATGGTTTGCATAATTAGGTCAAACAGCGCGCTACCTTCTCCCATGATTGAAAAGCCCAATTAAAACTAGTCGACTATCTGTATCTTGAATAAATCACAGACGACTGTTAAATTTCTGCGGCGAAAGTGACCATCTTCGCTCGAGTTGTAGTAGTCGAACGTAAATAAATCATTTACAAGAAACTTCGCCAATTGCAGCCGACAAAAGAAAAAGCCCTGCAAACTGCCGAGTATCAAAGAGGCCAAACTCGCCTGCAAAAAGAAGGTAGCTCCGCTCTCTCTCTCTCTCTCTCTCTCCCCGCGATCCGCGTTGACCTTTTCCCATACAATCGGAGGGCAGAGAGCATCCAGCAGCAACAGCAGCAGCAGCATACGATCGCATCGCTCGGGATCGCTCGTCATATTTCACGTAGCACTTGGCTATTTACACGACAATAAATAGCGGCGGCGGCGGCCGGCGATCGGAAATATTTTAATAGAATAAATAAAACGCCAGAGCGCTGCTCCGCAAGAGGACTAGCAGCTCGGAGGACAAACAATGAGCACAAAGAAGAAAGAAGAGGCAGCTACCGGAGATAGAGCGCGTCTCTCTCTCTCTCTCTCTCTCTCTCTCCGGTTTTATCGGGCCGCTGCAGGAGAGCACGAATGCAGGAGCTACTTACCGGCGTGCGTGTGTGGGAGGAGGAGCAGCAGCGGCGGCGGCGCAGCGGCTGTGTGCAAAATGAGACACGGACGCCATTGTTCGAAAGTCGTGACAGCGCCGGGTCAGGAACGCGTGTACGTACGCCGGGGTAGAACCCTGGAACGTCCCTCTCTCGTCTTATTCTTCTTCTCTCTCTCTCTCTCTCGCTTACTCCGTGTGTCTTTTATATCGCCAGCCAGCGCCTTGTGTCCGCAGACTCCCTCACTGCCTCTTCTTAGAAGCGACATTTTCTAGATCTCAGATTTAGTTTGTTTATTTCGGCCGGCGTTTTGCTCCGCTCTCCGGATGAGTTTTACGGCCGACGTCGTTGGGAATTATTATGTAAGGGAGTGGCTGGACTTTGATAAGATATCGCGGCTCTCGGGCTTTTTTTGGATTTCAGACCACTCCGCGCTGCTTCGTATCGCGCATTTTTACGGTTACGGTTGGAGATTAGCTAATGAACTGATAGATTTTCTTTAAAGAATTCTATACAGATTTATCGCTACGTTACATATCTTGAAAATCGCTCGATTTAGCTTCTTACTTGATTAGCGGCAAGCTTTTTACGTTATTCGTCGAAAAAGCAAATTGAAAAATTTGATTTCGAAGTTATAGGATTTTTACCGCGTAAATAATAAAGTATATTCGCTACTTAAAATTATATCCCGCGTTAATATTTCATAACAGATTGTTCCGACGAAATTAATATTCAACCCCAAAAAAGGCTCCGAAAATTAACGCGTCATTAATAACGCAACATTTCCATTTAAACCCTAAAACCGTCATTTAAAATGCAGGAATTATAAAAAATAAAACAGCTCCAACGGCTATCATTCCGCGGAAGCTCGGCGCGCTGATTTTTCTAGCCCTTCTCTCTCCCGCGACCTCTCCTGCCCACTTTTGTATCGCCTCCCCCCCCCCCTTCCTTTCTCGCAAGGTGCATTAGCATATCCAGGGGGTTCGAGCTTTCCTCCCGCGTCGATCGGCATCTTAATCTCCCGCGATAACGCATAGCGCTCTCTCGGCGCGAGAGAGCCGAGAGCCGGCGGACCGTTTACAGGATTTCACGACTGTCCGATCCGAAGAATTTCGATTGTTCGCGTGCCCTTTCTCTCTCTCTCTCTCTCTCTCCTCTTTTTATCGGTCCCGCCGCCGCGCGCGCTGTTAGTATGCGTGTTATGTAAAAGCGCCGCGCTCGCTCGCTCGCGCGTTTACGTTATTATTTTAGCGTTCCGTCGATGCGGAAGATTTGGACTTTTCTCATTGTTGGATACTCTTCTTCTTTTGTTTTCGCCTACCCTCTCTCGGAGAGCGTTCTCCGAGTCTACCGGCGAGAGAGAGCCTTATCCGTTGCGGCGATTGGTTTTAACGGCGCGATTGTAATCGCCTGCCCGGGTAAAAAGGACGATTTAACCGCGTAATTTATCCTAGTGTATGGCGATGCGACGTTGCTCTGTTTAGTTAAACGAACGAACAATCCTGGCTGAACTGACGGTGCTTTTTTTTAAATGGAGAGTTTTGAGCCACTTTTTAAAAAGGTACATCCACCTCTCGGCTGCCGCGTCTTTGTAAATTGAAATACATAATTCTAAGGTAAAATGCAGCTGGTCCATCGTCTCGAATCTACATTTTTAACGCTACAGATTACTGAATAGTAGTAAGTTAATTGCTTTAAATATATACAAACTATAAAAATTCTTTTAGCATTCACCCGCGACGTAAAAACCGCCGTAAAAGCCAATCATCCGCGATCCATCCCCGACTCGCAATTAAAAATTAATAACCATTTAGAGCGAGGACAGATTCGACGGGCGGCGATAAGCGCGCGGGCGGACAAAAAAAAAGGCAAGAAGCTCACCTATACCCTCCTCCTCCCGTAGCTCCGACGATATTTTCATCAGCCGTGCATCTCTCCCGCGCGCCCGGGGAAAATATGTAAGCCTCGCGGGCTCCCGGGGCGGGGGGGTAAGTGCATCATAACGCGGAGCCGAGCGACGTCATTCGACTGATAATCATCGGAGCAGCTTATATTCGGGCCGAGGGACGACGACGACGACGGCGGCGGCGGGGAGGAGAGGAGGGACTGGTAACTAGACATGCTGATAGCCCGGGGCTGATGGGCTAAGGAGCCCCGACGACGAAACCGTATGCGAGGGAGAGAGAGAGAGGAGAGGCGAGATCGACGGCGCGCACGATGCAAAATCAGCGACGAGCTCCTAAGGAAATTGAGGAAGACGCCGCCGTCGCCGCACCGAGCCGGAGACGAGGGGACGGAATGAAGGTAAGACGCTCTCCCAGCCGGAGAGTGATTTCGAGGCTCGAATTTCTCGGAGGGGAGAAAGAAGTGGCGAGAGAGGGCTCCTGATTAGGAAGTGCACCCGCCATTTTGCATGCAAACTTTGAATAATTAGGTTGATAAGCTGACGGGGGGGAGGCTTTTTTGCTGGAAAGAGGACGGAGAGTTGGGGGTATTGTAAATAGCGACGGGAGTGGCAATGGTGGGATCGAATATTTTCCGTTGGTGCCTTGAATTTCGTTATTAAACTTTAATCATTGGTTGATGTTAGACCTTTTGCTTCAGAAATCTTACTGATTATCTTATTTCTTGAAATAGGTATTTCAATTTAAATAAATTAAGAGTTTGCTTTGGAATTCGGCAGATTTTTTGTTCTTTTTAAATTAATTATCGTTAGAAATGAATAAAAAATTAAGGGTCACATCAATAGACATTCTTTTTATTTAATTAAAAATTGAAAAGAACATTGCTTATCACGAAAACATTTATTATTAAATTGAAAGAATTTACATTGGAATTTTGGGAATTTATAAGAAAAATTCAAAACAGAGATAAAAATCAAAATCTACACCCGCACCTCCCCTTTAAAGCAGCCTCGACTAACAGGCATCAAAACTCACGGCAAAACAGCAACGACCGGCGGGAGAGAGCGAAAAAAGAATTCGATAAGCGGGCGAACGCACCTCGCTCCCGTGAAAAGCGTCTCGCGAAAGAAAAAGACAGAGAGAGAGGATAAAAGTGCGGACGCAGAGGAGGAAGAGACGGACGGATGGCCGGAGGTGGTTCGTAGCTGTAATGTCGCGCGCCGCGTTCCCGGAACCCTCCGTACGCTGAAATTAGATTACCACGGGATTGCACCGCGTCCTCTCCCTCCTTCGCCGCCGCCGCCGTCGCTGCTGCGTCGACTCGCAAGCAGAAAAGAGAGCGGAAAACCATCGGCCGGCGACGTTCGTAAAGAGCGCGCTCGAATTCCGGGAGGAAGAAGGATGGAGATCGTCAGCAGCTTTTTGCTTTTTCGTTCGTTTCCTCCTGATTGGGAGAGAGAGAGAGAGAGAGAGGGGGAGGGAGAGTCGGATGTTGCTGATGAAGTTGCTGGCTTTCGAAGCTTTGGCTCTCCAGGAATTTAGGAAAAAAATGAGGCTTTCGGAAAACTTTCGTTTATATTTCGGAAAATTAGAAATTTCTAGGAATTAAAGAATTTATATTGCACGAAATTTAAAATAATCCTGCGCTGAATGAAAGTTTTTGAAATTCGTCGAATTCGTATTATAATATTAAAATCCAGCTCTCATCGTTGCTCTACATAATTCGAGGAATATCCGCAACGAAATTAATTGGTAAAAAATTCCCCCGAGCTCATGATTCTTCGTAATATTAATTCGAGCGACGAATAATTTCTGAAACTCCACCATTAATAAAAATGTCGAATCCGAAAATCGCCGCAAGAGAAAGCAAAGCCTCGCGCTCGACTTTATATATATCGATCGCGGCGCACTCTCGGAAAAACAGCTCGATAAAGGGCCGATAAATCGCGCGAAAAGCCGCGAGGACGCAAACAAGCCCGTAACGCAATCGCGCGTCCGTGCCCACCCACACACACACACACACGCGCGCGCAGCTTCGCGGAAAAAAAGAACTGGCAGCGCTGAGCGCTCTCGAAGAAAGTGAAATACGCGTTTAAGTGTGTATATCACCTACGCAATTTGCGATCGCCGATAGCTCTCTCTCTCTCGGCGAGAACACGCGCGAATTCGCCGCCGCCGCCGCCGCGCGCTTATGCATGCGCACCCGCGATTGTATGCAGCGGGGCTTTTATTCGACGTCGTAGGCCGGGGGAGGGGGAGAGAGAGAGGTTATAACGCGTTGCGGTCGCTCGGGCAGAGTTTGCGGTCGAGCGATCCGCGAGCGACCGGCTGGACTATTAATTTTTAGCCGGGTGCGCGGACGCACTTTCGGCTGATATGCTTTGACCGTAACGTCTTTTCGGGGCGCTTCGACTGGGCTTTTAGAGAGGGCTTTTTTTTCTTTTTTTTTGTGCTGTTTTTAGAGATCGATGGGCAGTCGCTGCCGATGGGAAAGCTGGGAGAGTCGCGATTTTTTTTTTTTTTTTTTTGGCGGTGCATACCGATTTTTGTTGGGTTTCATTGTTCACTGTTAGTATTGATTACGTAGGATTCGCTGTTTTAATGATTTAAAAAATTCAGACGCCAAAGCTGAAACGTTTCATTTTTATGACAGGGAGAATTACTTTTTTTTTTATATACTGCGGTTTAGGAGCGATGTTTTACTTACAATTCTAAAATACAATTTTATTTTTATATCAGTTACGCACGCAAATATTTTGAGTTAAACTAATTTAAGATAATAGACCATCACTTGCTCGCGATCCTTCCAAACAAAGTTAGCGAGAAAATCCCGCGAAAAGAAAAGGAAACCGGTCGAGCTCTCAGCGGGTATCGATGCTGCTGCGCAAAACTGCCTGGAAAAAGTTAAAGAAACTAAGTCGGCGTAATGCAAGAGCCGCGCATTTCGTCCACTTTCGCGGCAAAACGACGAGAGAGGATCGACGCACACTCTGCTCGAGTCACGCAGAAGCAAGAAAGAGAGGGAGAAAGAGAGAGAGAGAGAGAGAGAGAGAGAGAGTAAAAAAAGAGTCGAATCGCGGACCCGCATTGTTCCGCGCTCAAACGGTCCCTCATTGTTATTCGCGGGTTCTCGGCTGAATTATCTGTGCAGGGACGATCTGGCGAATTCTGCGAAGTGCGCGCCACTTACGCCACGAGGGAGAGAGAGAGAGAGAGAGAGAAAGGGACAAGAGAATTTTTTTTGCTCCCTCCCTCCTTTTATCTCTCTCTTATCGCGTTAGAAATACTTTTCTTCAGAATCCGCCTCTCTTTTGCTCTCTTTCGGCTGCCCCTTCAATGTTTTCTCTCTCTCTCTCTCGGCCTCCTCCGCGTCTCTCTTTCGTCCGCGAATTTCGACGCTGAGAAAATGAAGCTCCGCCCGAGAGAGAGAGAGAGAGATGCTTCTTCCCGTTTGTTACGCCGTTAATTGGGATGAATTTTTTTTCAAGCGCGTCTCAGGCTAATTACGGCTTAAAGCTCTCGACCGATGTCTTTTTTTTTTCTGTTTTTTGCTAATCTTCCGCGTTAATTTCATTGTACAAACTGGATTGACTCGAGTGGAATATCGTTTATCGTCGTTATAGCCAATTTCGCGAAAATAAAACGTTCGTTACAATAAATTTAGCAGATTCATCGCTAACACGAGGAATTTACACATCTATCAAAATAATTCCGTCGTTCCCTTTTAAAAAAAAGCCCGCATAACTTTAGCCGAGCGGCGCCGCACTCGGCATGATTAAGCCATTCGGCCGGCGGATATACGATATTCCCGAAGCCATCAAAAATCCCGAACATTTCTATATACACTTGCTCCTCTCGCCGGCCGAGATTTTAACTCACTGTAAAACACGCGCATTTATGAGCGGCGCGAAATTTACCGCGCGGCGCGTTCGAATTTTCCGCGGCGAGACTCATACCTTAATCAGCATTCATCTCGATCAGAGAGGGAGGGGGCGGGGAGGGCACGAGAGAGAGAACACGAAAACGCTATATCCGTGTAGTTTATATATTCCTTGGGCCCCCGGTGCCTTTTTTATCCGCATAAATTAAAGCCGCGAGAGAAAACACGCGGACTCTCTCAAAAGCGCATAAAATATTCGCCGCGCAGCAGCCCCCCGTTCGATCCTCTGCGCGCGTGCGCCGACGGCTTCTTTTTCCCCCGCCGCCCCCTGCGCTTCGGATAATTTTCAGAAAACGCGCGGAGCTCTCCGCGCGCGAGTTTAAATTCTTGTCATACGCAGGACGAAGTTTACATTGCTTCCTACTTCTTATCCGGCTTTTTCATCCCCGACCGCGTGTACAAACATTTTCATTTGAAAGTTCTCTGTCCCTCTCTCTCTCTCTCTCCGCGGGACGCGGCTAAATATTGCGCCGTGCTTGCAGTTTTATTGTTTAAACTGTTTGAATTGCCGGGGAGGGGCTCTCTGTTTTATTAAGTGAATTTGTAGAAAATCATATAATTGTCGTTCTATTAAAATTGTGGTATCGTGTATTTAATATTCTAAAAAAAAAGCGGTTCCTGCTTAAATAGACTTATCTCTTTGGGGCTTTTTTAATTTTGCACACTCGAATAATATAATAATAAAATTAAACGAAGCGGCAGCGTGCACATTTAATAAGCTTCATTTTATATTAAACTCGTTCTGAAGAATCCGGCGAGTGCTTAAAAATTTATTCACGTTTCACTTTATAAAGGGTAAAATTAATTATGAATAAATTTTCAAGTAATATCACACGAGGTCGCTGACGTACTTAATATCTGATTTTATTTTTATCCGATGTAAAGCACTAATCGGAAATACATAAATCCATACTGATGAAAGAGTAAAATACCTTGTTACTCTTACTTCCTTAACGTTTTGCTTATTAAGTAAAATGTGAGCGATAATTTTGATAATAATTAAGTTTTCGCGTTAAAACAATGTAGCTATTTTTTCGTCGAAACTATATCTTAAAAGTTTACTTTTTTACTACTCAAAACGAATTTCTTTTATTGAATAACTCGTAATTTGAAAATTATTCAAGTAGCACAATTGTTTTACTTAAAAAAAAAAAAGACATCGCATACAAGAGCATTCGCTAAAATTCCGAATTATCAGCCGGCATTCTTCCCTCGTTGACCAAACACAACGAAGCTTATCAATTCCCCGACCTCCTTCTCCGTCCATCAGTCACAAATAAATAATCCCGCGAAGCCCTCGCGATCCTCAATCGTTAACGCGGCTCCGCGGCTCATCGCTCACCTATTCGCAGGTAAGCGGGTTGAAATATCGGCCGAGAATCTCCTTCCCAAGCCGGCGCTCTTCAGATACGAATCCATTAACCGGCAACAAATCAAATTAACAGGACGCGCGAGCGTTAAATCTCTCTCTCTCTCTCTCTCTCCCGCCTAGGAAAAAAGAAACGTCCAGCAATCACCCGCGCGCAGAAATTATACCTCGGTTTGTAGACTCTCGCGCGCGCACGCAGTCCGTCTCTGCGCGCGAGGCAGAGAGCCGACAGAGCTATTAATTATCGGCCGCGAGACGCGTTACATTAGAGATGTATATCCCCTCACGCGGGAGGAGTGTAAACTCGCACAGAGGCGGCCCGTTACGTGTGGAAATGAAGCCGGGGCACGAGGCACACCATAATGCGGGACTTACTCACGGGGTATCGATGACGGACGCCGAGCTCTCGTTATTAATTGCGCGACGCTCGCTTCTCCGGCTGTCGTCGAGGTGCTTTGACACCCGGATCGGGGTATCGCAGGCTTTTTCATTTCTTTTTTTTTTATATATACTTACGAGAATTATTAAGGGTCTTAATCGTGAGAATCGCCGGGCGCCCGTGCGATTTAGCGCCCGGAGAAGATTATGAGGATCGTATATTAGGAAATACGGCGCTGCATTGCTACAGATTATGCGCTGATTTAGTGGGGGAATGTACAGGGCCTAAGCGGAAAATGAATTTTGAGCGGGGACTGCATAATTGATGGCGGGGTAATTAGGTAAATTTAAAATTGGAAAGCCGAGTTTTCGCTTGTTTTTAGAGGATCTGCTGGTTCGTGTGATGTAACTGTATATCATTGAGGTAGGCGAAGATCTGCATCGAAGATCGCCGTTATATGTTAGGGGATCGTTAATTGGAATTGATTTACTGCGTAATTGAAACTTTTTCATAAGGTTTTTCGTGCTTGAAGAAAGTTGAGAAAATTCAAGTGGCTATTAATAGAACGAGGTAAATTAATACTCTTCTTATCACGTGAAACTGAATATCCTCCTCTCGATCCTTTATCTGCTTTTAGCTATAAAAAGCTACGTTAAATACAATAGTATCAAAGTAGTAAATTATCATTAAAATTTTATTCTTTCCCCGAAATAGAACTAAAAAGCAGTGATTTAAAAAAAAAATACTCGCTTTTCTCCCCGAGTCCGTTTACATAAATTCTCGGATCCTCCAAAATTCCAAAGAAGCCTGCAATCGCAAAGCAAAGCGCAAAAAATGCACACGACCGAGCGGGCTAATTGTTTCTTCATGCTCGACTAAAAATACACCCTTCTCAAAGCGTACACAATATAGCCCAAACAAAAATGACCCGAGCCAGCGAATAGTCCGCGCTTCTTCGAAGAAGCTTCACTGGCAGAACGATCGCCCGAGCCTCGCGCATATAAGCACACCTGCGTTCACACGCTCTCCTCCTCGGCTTCGTCCCGAGTCATCGCCGTCGCGCGATATCGCCGACGAGAGGCAAAACAACAAACTGCGCGTGGCCGCCGCAGCGCAGCTCCTCCTTTCGTAACCCGACGCGCCGCGTGTAAACGCGGTAAACAAAAGAGACAGCCGAGGCGATAAAACAGCGCCGACGAGATCATCCTAAGACTCGGCGCATTCCTCGGGCATGACGAGCGGAAAGTAGTGTGCGGCGGCGGAGGAGAGCGCTTTACGAGGGTGGCTGACCCGAGCGCGCTTTTCGACGCAGCTGGAAAAGTGACGCTCGTGGGAGATTGAGTTATCGCGAGCGCCGCGGCGCACCGAATGTAGTTCACCGCGAGAGTTTATTTCGAGTGATTAGGGGGCGGAATGCGGGGCTTGATATTGCGCTCGGTAAAGTGATATTAGATCGTTTTTAGCGCGTGGAAGCTCGTTTTCGACGGCGGGGCGGATGGAAAATTCGAGCTTTCTCGAAATATCGATAGAATTGCAATTAATTATTCCGGAAAAAATGCCCGTAGATATTATCCTCTCGGGCCCGATGATTAGCTTTGTTTAACCGTCACATTGCCGTGGATTAAAGTGTTTTTAGCTCGAGGTATGAAAGCTAGTACACGTAAAAATAGACGAAACATGAAAAAAAAAACTCTAAACGATATAACCAGCGCGTATCTCATCACCCTTAACTGCCCAGAAGCCGCCGCGCGAAAACTTCAACCTGCGTAAGAAAATTGAACTTTTCCCGGCAAAAAAGACGCGCGAGTAGCCGCTCGAAAACGAACGACTGTCCCCGCGTACACTTAATCTCCCCCCTGCTTCTGGACGCGAAACAAGCCGGCAATCTTAGCGGTACAGCCCATCAGCCCCATCGGCTCCCAGTGTTGCGCGTTCAATTTAAAATTCCTGTTATCATCTAACAAGTCGGCACAGGTCTCGGGGGGAGATTTAGCCGAGGTTCATTACGCTCCGTACACACGCATATCGCTTTATTATAATGGGCCGCTCGTCGGAGGGAGGAGGGGGGGAGAAAAAAGCAGCGGCGCTCGAGGCGCTTTTTAACCGATACGCGCACATAAAACCCGAAGCGGCTGTTTTATGCGTGGCCGCGCCGCGGGAGAGACGTCTCGCGGTGTATATACGCGTAGCGACGGGAACGCTCCGACGGGCCGCCCGAAGCAAATGACCCAATTACTGCCCAGTGGGTCAGAGCCCGTTTTCGATTCGATGAATTATGCATTTGGGCGAAAGATTTTTGCCGACTTTTCGAAATGCAGGAGGGAAGCGTCACTCTGCGTTTTGTCGCGCGAAATTGACGATTTGAGCGAAAATTCTTGTGCGGGCGTGCTTTCGGTTTAGATGAAACGTTATAGATTTATTCCATACTGATAATTACAAACGTTACAAATATCGAGAGAAACTTTCTTCTAAAAATTTGTACAGTCATTTTACAGCAAGTTCCACTTCTACAAAAGCCACCAATCTCTCGAACCGATCGAGAGCAGAGTATATTTCACTTTCGCGAGTAAAAATATCTGGTTTCTTAAGCGCGTCATCTTCGAGCTCGCCTCCCTCGGCATTCCTTCGAAAGTAAAAGTCTCTCTGCATAAAGCGAGAGAAAAGCGCGCGCGAGAGCAGCGGCGGCAGCGGCGGCAGCGCTCCTCCCGCGCGCGAGCAAATAATAAACGATTTTGATCGAATGAAATCCTAAAGGTGTCAGTAGTTGGGTCATTTACCCGTATGCCGCTCTCCTCCTCCCCCCCACGGAGCTCTCGGCGCGGGATCCACTTACCGCCTCGGAGATTGTTTACAGGCGTGCGTGTCATAGATCACACGCGCATTGCGCCTATGGGCCCCTCTTACCGCGGCGCTTAGGCCTCCGAGAGAGAGAGAGAGAGGTTATACAGTTCCACGCTTCGAGATTTACGTCCGTGGATTTCCGCGGCATTTCGTATATATACGCGCAGACACACGCGCGCATGTATATACGAGCTTGTTAAACGGCGCGTTATTTTCTTTCAATTACCGCACCGAGAGAGAGAGAGAGAGAAGGTATATAAGGGCTCGGTTTCCCGCTGGGATTATTATCGCCGCGGATATTTCGGATCTCTCACCGCTGCCCGATGCGTCTTCGCTGCCTTTCTTCTTTTTTTTCCCCCTCGGCCGCCGCCAGGCGAGCTGCCAGGCAGCCAGGAGCGATCGTTTATTTTCGAAGATGAAATATGGGTCAAAGGATTGTTGAACCTGCCAAAACTGCACTAAAGAGAGGTTTGAAGAGAGAGAGAGAGAGAGCTCGTTTTGAAATAAAAATTCCTCCGCTTGTCAATTAACCCGAAGTACGGCTCGATGATGACTCCCGGCCGCTCGGGTTTTTTAATGCCCGCGCGCGCTCGGCCCGCTGACGTTTCTCGTCTTGATTAACGCAACTAATTGACTTTTGCTGTCAGCGATGAGCGGGGCCTTTTCTTTATTGAAACGTTGCGCAAAAAATTCATTGGCAGGTGCGGGTTTTCACGGAGTCTCTCGTTCCATGTAGTTACATTACTGATCCTTTCAAACGAATATACTGGAATTCGTGCAAGATAATGGAGTACTTGAACAATACACGTTGAACGTGTTTGTTACATTATCAAGCTTAAAAGCTGATAATACTATATTCCTCAGGACACTTTGTATTTATGAAAAATTCTACAAGACGAGCAGGAAGAAATTTCGATCAGACTCCCGGTGGCAAGAAAAAGGTATCGATTTAGCATCTACGGCAACTCGAAACAGCTTTTACCCCTAGCGAAGATCTAAGCGAGCAAGGGACAAAGGCCACCTCTCTCGTCTCTCGCAACCTCTCGAGAGCCTAATGGGCTAACTGCGTTGCACCTCCATCCCATCGGACAGACAGACTCGAGCCTAAAAAACCTCCCGGGCAGGCAGGCTGGCAGGCAGACAGCCGTGGAGGAGGAGGAGGAGGAAGAGCGAAGCAAAAAGAAATGAGCGATCTCGAAAAAAGGGCCAGACAGGCTCGCTCGGGCCGACAAGCCGAAACGATAAATCGCCCGGGCGATTAGACGTCAGTTACGCAGCTCTCTAACACACTTCTCGCGTCTATCGGGCAGAAGCGCGCGCGGCGGTATATACCGAGGCCGCGATTCCTCGATCGATATCAGCGTCGGCGGCGGCGGCGGCGGCAGCCCCCAAGAAAAGTGGAAGGCTCAGCGCCACGCGGTGTAATCGAGATTGGACCTACGTACGTAAGCCCCTGGGCTGTGTGTGCAAGAGCCCGGATAGATAGCCCGGGGAGGGGGAGGAGGGCAAATGAATCGTGGGAGTAGAGGTTAGAGGCGCGCGCGCGCGCACACACACACACGCTGTATCTCGCAGTCGAAGCGCGTGTTGTTGCGCGCGAGAAGCGCGAGCCGCGCGGTGATAAGGCACACGAGCGAGGAGGCGAGGCGAGGCGAGAAGGGCGAGACTGAGCGAAAATTGCCTAATTTTCGATTTCCCTGTTCGCCGAGCCCTGCAAGGCTGCGAGCGTCATTTTCTTCGTTTATGAAAAACGTGGATTTTCGGAAATGAAGCTCAACTTTTAAGTATATAAATCATCGAGCGATGGTTTTCTTTGAAAAATTAAGAAAAATTAGGCGTTTTATATAGGCTTGAGAATAGATTTATAGAAATGTTTATCATTTTACAGGGAGGACAGGTATTAAAAATTGTCCAAAACATCCCGATGTCGTAACGGCAATCTAAAGTAAACGATGTATACGCTCTCTTTACTGTATTCCGAGCCGTCGCACGGCGCTTAGCTCAACGCAGACTTCGCCCCTTTATATTGAAGTATATGCTCTTATATCGCTTCCCGTAATTGTTTTTGCGTGTTAACGTCGATCCCGGCTGCGTTTGCTCTAATAGAACCTTAATGCACTTGTTCCTTTTTTAACGTTTCGCTTAGGCGAAAATCCATTATACGGACGTAGCTCGAGCGAGTGCAACCCGAAGACACGAGAGTGCTATCTGCTTAGTTTCTGAGAATGAGAGTTTTGTATTACAGATTTCCATTCATAATGCGAAGAATGAGGGCGGGGCTGAGTTAATGTTACAAAATTGCTGACTGCCTCCTTTCATTGCTGAAGTTAACGTTTACTTTATAATTGAATGAATCAGTGTCGAATTATGGTTCCACTTTACAGTGGCAGGCATTGATATGTTTGAAAAGAAGTTCATATTGCATTTTATAATTGGGAAATATTAAAGCTCAAGAAAAATGACAACACTTCACCCCAATTTTCTTTCATCCGTAATAAAAAGAAAAAGCTTTCATTTGAATTATAAAAAATGACAAACTTTCCTACTTTAAACATCGACATTTCTATATATACAGTTTGTCCGATAAGCGGCGCATAACTGTTCATGAAATTTTATCTTACCGAGAGCCGAATCCAAACGGGGTCGCGGTAAGCCGAACCTGGGAAATTTCCGAGGAGATTCAAAAAGCCCACGACAGCCGTGCGATTCGGCTTATATTTCCCATCTTACCGGCAGAAACATAAACGTGATCTTATTCATCGTACGTCGATGCGAGCGATTATTTTCGAGAAACCGCTGCTCGCAACTCTTCTCGAGGGCTTAGAAACTAGACTTTAACGCTCGACATTTTCGAAAATAAGCGCTTTATATTAGCCGGAGTTCCCACGATATATTTTTTCGGGACCGAAAGAACTTCGCTTCGAAAACCCAATTACGTCATTTATCTTCGCGAGTTCTCGCCGAGCTAAGATAAATTCAAAAAAAATTAAGTTACGGTTAAATTCGCGGAATTCGCTTCGACTCGGTAGTAAAAAAAGTGGTTCCGTAAATCTATTATCCCAAGTACGATTCTTTCTAAAGGGCAAAGAAAAATTTAAACTATTTTGAAAAGCAGCAGTTATTATATCGCTATCGCTATATAAGCTTTTTTCCATAAATACTAAATGTTTTATTTAAAAAAGCGATTAACCGAGCAGCGGAAGCCTTCCCCCGAAAAGAAAGCTCGCTGCAGCGCGCGTTCGGATTTGCATGAAAAACGAGGCTCCTCACCTTCTCCCCGGGCCCGAATCTCGAAATCGCAACACGCAGACAGAAAGAGAGATTGTTTGCGCAGTAAAAATCTAAATTGTAGACGAGCCTCAAGTCGGGGGGGAGAGATTATTCCGGAGCCTTGAGCGAGTCGATCGCGGCGAGGGATAAATTCGAGAGGTGCAGCTCTCTCTCTCTCTCTCGGGCAGGTTATATCGTCCGGGAATAATTCAGTATGCGCCGCGCGCGCGCAACCCGAGAGACCGGGAAAACCGGCGAGAGATATCGAGGAAAAGCCGCAAAGAAAGCGGAAATTGAGAGTGACAAGCTCGAGTTCCTTCGCGGCAAAACACACCTGCCGATTCGTTATTTTTAAAATTAAAAGCTTCTGCTTTTTTTTTTTTTTTTTAACAGCTGTCCGGAAAAGTTGAGGTGCGCCGAATGAAAAAGATATAAAGCCGCAGTAGCGAATTTTCGAGTAAATATAGCAGCCGATAGACCGGTCGGGGTCTATTGAATTAAGAAAATTAAATTCACCCCGCTTGCGATAATATTTTTGGACGCGCGCGTCGCAAAAAAAGTGCTTTTGTATATCCGGGAAGGAAGGAATTCGATGAATAAATAAGAACGGCAACGTAGAAAATAGACGGCGAAACGAGATACAGGAATTATAAAAAGCTGCGCGGCCTTTTTCAATTTCGTTGGCAGCTCTTACGTAACGCGCGGCTCTCGTAAAGTTATAAAGTTAATCATTGTTTTGTTACGTGCGCGAGAGTGTATGCACTTCTTTATGTACGTTATGTAAAATTATTTTTAGGCATAAAAAAACGAGACTCTCCTCCGTAGGCGATTAAAATTGATGACTGGTACGTTACGCATTTTTTTCGAAAAAAATGGCTTATCCGAAAAATTTGAAATTGGCTCGAAACGGCCGGAGAATGTCGTAACTCGTTAAGAGAGGAAGAGCCATTAAGGGCATAAAAGTCAGCTTAAGTTATGATGTGTACTTCGCGCACAGTAAACGAAACGATTTTTCGCCGAGCTTTAAAACATCCGCCGAAAATATTAAAACGCAATTATTTCTCCTCCGAATAATGGAAAATAATTTACTCTTGCAGTAAACCTGCAAAAGTGATTAATCCTCCGCAGTAAATATGAGGCGATTGATTAAAATATAATGGTCCCCGTTTAACGTATTTTGTCCGCAGCGAATATCTTCATTATTATATTAATACGCGATGAAGTTTAAAAATTTATTTATTTTAATGCATGTTTAACTATCGTATACTCTGTATTGTAAGCTTTAATAATACATTAAAACTTTCAGGTTGATAATTTCGCGCAATATATACAAATTGAATGAGAATTAAAATTGAAAATATTCGATATGTTATAAAATTTAAACTAATTTCAGTTAGTATGGTTGGAAAATAAATTAAACTTTTACCAGTTACATTTTCCTGAAATTGAAACGAAAATTTAATCTTGTTTAATGTTAAAGTTTTTCTTTGTAATTTTACGAAATAAAATCATTTAATTCAACGTAATTCATGCGAATTCTACAATTATAATTAACGCGAATTAGTTGCAATGAGGATTATTAGAATTTAACTGTAAAAAAACCACTGTACCATTATTTATTAAAAGCACAAATGTGTTTATTAATTTAAGAAGCTTTTAAAATTCCCTGAAAAAATGCACAAAACTTCCATCCGACGCACAATAATAACCAACAACAAAGAGTTAAAAAGCCCGCCGCCTATAATTAAGAAAATAAAAGAAGGCTCGAGCAATAAGCAAACTCAAACAGCCGCGGATCGCAGGCCGCAGGTAAAAAAATGCACATTTAGACGTTTACATCCTTCATTAAAGCTCACAATCAATCTGACTGCGCGGAAAAGTGAGCCCGCCCATAACAAGAAAACACGGCTCATCACCGGTACATCTCTCCGACTCCGCCGGTCGAAACTCTCGAGAGAGAAGGAAAGGAAAGGGAGGAGGAAAAAAAAGCGCAGCGCAGGCAGGCAGGCAGGCCGGTTACGCAGCGCAGAGAGAGATTAAGTTCTCAGGTGTCGAGAGGCGAAAAAAAGGCCTCCGCGCGCCGGGAACGAATTTCCGTTCGGCGACGCTCGTAATAGACGATAATTAGCGAAGGCTAGCCGGCGATTAGAATAGCGGATACGGGCGCGCGGGGGAGGAGAAACGGCAGCGGTGATTGTCGGCCGGTCACGATTGGGGGAGGAAAGGCTCTCCTGTCTTGCCTGGCCATTAAAATCTCGAGACCCTCCGAGCTCGCAATTAAGAACAATAAGAACCTGAGAATTCTTCTTGCTGCCGCTCTGCCGCGCCGAGTTTCGTATATACGTCTCTCTCTCGCTCGCAAACACTAATCAACACTTTCTCCGATGAAGCGCCGAGGGAGTTCTCTTGCCGCGCGGCAAAACTACGTACTCGATTAAACGTTTAATTAAAGATTTTTCGTCCCGACGTTTTCATTTGGCGCGACGTGATTTTCCGCGCGCCGCGGCCTATACTTTTTTCCCCCTTCCACCCGCCCGCCCGCGCGGCTTTCATTTTGCAGAAATGTGCTTTACTGCTGCTCTTCGGGGGTTATTGCGGCTGATGAGTTCGAGTCATTTTTCTGGAGGGCATCGCTTCGTTTTCCGCTGCGAGCTTACTGAGAGATTGACTTCTTAACTAATATGTATCCTTATTCTATATAAAAACTGGAATTTCTCGTAATCACAAAATATTCCTGTTAGACCTAAATCCTCTTGACAAGGAATTTTCCATCCGAATCTTCTCCGCGAAATTCTTATTTACCTTTGTTCCAGAATTGAGAATAAAGAGTTGTATCGGACTCTCCTACAAGTAACCTCCTTGCAAATAACACATATCCTATCCCAGATCCTTTAGCGAGAGAATACAATAATCCAAGCCCTCGCCGTCGGAACGCAAGGTCGTCTTCGCGGCTCGGATTTTCGAAGCAATAAAACGCGGCGGTCAAACGGCCGGCGCAAAAGCTCCATTCTCGGCGCGCATCTTCTCACGCGGGATCCGCGTCCGGCTCTCTCCGCTCCGAGCCCGGCAATAACGCAAAATTAATGGCACGCGTCTCCTTAATCGGGGCGGCAAGTGGATTTTTGCGGGCGTAAAGAGTCTCTCTCCTCCCCCTCCCGCGGACGTTGATTGATTGACAAAAGGTAAAATCAGGGAATCAGCTCTCCCCCCCTCCCATTAACCGCCTCTTCTCTCTTAGGTAGTCGCGTAGAGGCGTGTCCCCCCTCTCTCTCTCTCGCTTTGAGAGTATATCGCGGCTCCGGCGCCATAACTCAATTCCCACTGTTATTCCGGCGCTCTCGGGCTGATGGGGGATGTTATTAAGAGGACACCAATAACGCGGCCAATACGGCTTCATTACTAACTGCGCGGCCGCGTTAATGTATGCCCCGCGTATATATACGTATATACATCCGCGGCTCTCGCGCTAAAGCTGTATCGACTTACACCGCTGATTTACGGCGACTCGATCTCCGCGCGCCGATGCTCGATTTGCGCGCCGACTTGCGTGCGTTTGCTTTTTCGAGAGCGGAGCGAGAGAGAAGAGAGAGAGAGGGGGGGAGGCTTTTTCTGGCTCGTAAAACGCGCGCGCGCCTTTTTTCCGCGATCATTCATTTATTTACCGTGGATCTTTTTCAGGCCTGCCTAAGAGCTGCCGGAAGATTTAGTGCGGATGAGCCCGCGCTCTACTCTCTCTCTCTCTCTCTCTCTCTCTCTGTGTGTAAGCGAATTAATTTTTTGCTCGAGATGCTGCTGCTGCTACGAGGCGAACGGTTTAACATATTTTGTATTTAAATTGTTGCCGACGAGGGCTGAGCTTTTTGTCGGGGTAACTGTAAGAACGATTTGATTTTGCGGAATTATTATGATTAAGTCTTGGGCGAGTGATTGACAGGTCTGGCCTGAGAATCGACACTGTATAATGTCAGTAATCTCTTGTAAATTTATCTAGAATTTTTTTAGGAGCCTTGTAATTGATTGTAAAATAAATTCGCAAAGTATAATTATATTATACGTGTTCGGTTTACAATTCTGTTCCGGATGTGCGAAAACAGAAAACTATATATTTTCCTCTGCAGGATTGCCAAATTAGTTAATTTATTGACTTTGTAACTGTATACTACAACGTACGCTGTACAATGTAATACTCTGGAATGAATACGTGCAATATTTTAAAAGCGTTTCTTAATTTAAAGAGTTTTATTGTAAAATCATAGCGATATTCTTTTTTTATATCCATGCGCGCGTCATCGTTTCGCATTGAGAACTTCGCGCGGAAAAAGTAACTGCAGTTATAACAAATATATTATCGATGCTTACACGTAAATTCGCGCGTCGGAAAGCATATTTATAGCGGTTATCTAACGCAACCGAATGATCTTGACTATTTCAACTGCGCAGCGAACCGATTATAATAATGTTTAGGAATTCACGGGGAGTAACGGGACGCTCGTATAATCGTTATGGTGATAAATCAATTGCAGCCGTTCGTCGCCGGAAATTTAATGCGGCCGAATTAACCACTCGGAGCGATTTCGGCGTAAATGCGTTACGCACTTTTCGGCTGGCGATTTGCCATGAAATTCGTGCTCCGGTCGTAATAAAGCCAATTACACGAATTCGGATAAAAACAGAGGGAGACGGAGATATTTTGCATGCAGTAAAAATGAAACAAAAAATCCACGTCATCGACTGCGAAATTCGATTACTGATATAACGAAAAATTTCTGTTTTTTCTTTTAACCTGTAAAAATACATGGAAAATATTTAAAACTTATTTAATCAGCAGGATTTACGTAAAAATGTTTGGACGCTTAAATAATTTACAAAATTACTTTTAATTAAAAGCATGTGTTCAAGGAATTAACAATTTTTTATTAATTAAGATGAAGTAAAATATATGCTTTATTATTATTAACGAGCTCGAATCGTGCTTGTGTATTTCGAAAACATTTTTCAATATTCGACTTTTTAATGTTTAATTTGAGTGACTATAAAAAACATGACATTAAATAATACTAAAGTTGTTTTCAAATTTATTGAATTGTTTTAATTTAAATCCCGAGTATCTATACGAATAAAGATAGAACATATATCCGCAAACGTAAATTTCATTAGATTTCCCCTCTTGTCAATTAAAATAAAACTGCCAATTTCCATTTTAAAATACCGAATCAGTCGCGAACGGACTCTCTCGACGCCGACGCACAAGGAATCGCGCTTACATAACCCCTTAGATTTTCCACACAAGCTCGATACCCGGCAACTCTTAAACTTCCATTACACGGAAAAGCACGATCCTCGAAGCCAGCCCTCGAAAGCCCCGCCGCCGCGCGAATACAGTTATTAGGAAAGTCAGCTCGTTCCCGGCGGCGATCGGAAAACAAGCGGCGCGGATCTCGGGGAATTAGCAGCGCGCCTCCTTCGCCCCATCAGTCCTATCGGGCGTCTGGAATAAAAAGAAAAAAAAAAGAAAGAAAATAGCGCCGTCTAATAACACGATTGGCCGCTCTCCGCGGCGGCAGCGACCGCGAAAGAAAGCAGCGACGGCGAGCTACGCGATCTATGCAAATCCGGCAATTTACATTCAGAAGCGCGCGGCGGCGTATTCATTTCTGCGCGGCGCTCATTAAAATCCCATCGGCGCGAGGAGCGAGCGACAGGACAGCGAAGGGAGAGAGAGAGCCCTGGCCGCCGCTCGCGCGCTCCGTGATTAATTGAAAGCTCCGGGAGCGACTCCGGGAGGATATCTCGGAGAGAGCCGCCGAGACGATCGCGCTTGGAAATCTCGCGCATATCACTCGATTCCCCGTAGATTCCCTCGCTTTCGACTTGCGCGTCTCCGAGGCTCTTCTTCTTTCCGAACTCTATCTGCATCTTCTCTCCCTCGAGCCGCGCACCTCTCTCTCTCTCTCTCTCTCTATCTTTCTGTGTGTGTGTGTGCGCGTGAGCGCACCTTTCTCACATTATCTCTCTCTCTCCCCCCGCCTGTCTTGCGAGAGGCTCTCTTTTTGCACGCTCCGCCGTTTTTCGTCGCACCGAGCGGAAGGAGACGCGCGCGAAGGAGACCGAGGTTTATATAAACTGCCTGGGATTTCCTTTCGATTCCGCTGCCAGTTTTCCTTTTATCGAGTGCGGGGAGAGCTTGCTGACGCTTTTTTTTTCTCTCCGGCGTTTACGAAGAATCGAGTACCTGGTCCTCGTCCACTTTGCGCCCGCGCGGAAAAATGTTTTAATCGAAGCTTTTTTAAAAACTCGTCCACATGCTGCCACATTCGAGAGCGATCTAACGCGAGTCTTTGCCGCCCCAATGTTTCCAGCGACCTGCATAAGCTCTCCACCGCGAAAATCGGTCTTATCATATACGCAAAGCCAATCTCCTCGGCGGAGGAAGCCTGCCCGTCCTCGGCGGCGCTCAATAAACCATATCGATCAATCAATCAATTACCTCCGGGGCAATCTTTCCTTCCACTCAGGCCGATACTTTTCCTCGGCGACGTGCTCTCGCGTCTCTCCCGACTCCCTCTCTCTCTCTCTCAGGAAGACTCGAGGTCGAGATCTCGCTGTGATCAGCCGCCGCGGGGGAGTAGCAGAAGTCACGGTGCGTGCAATCCGAGACGTGACGGAGGCCCTCAACAATGAGAATCTCGGATTTTTCCCCGCGCGCCGCCGCCGCCGCCGCTTCTGCTCTCGAGATACCGGTCCCTCTCCTCCTCTATTCCGTCCGTCCGTCCGTCCGTCCGTCCGTCTTTCCGAGCGTCCGGATCCCCTGGAATTTCTGATGAATTGCCGATGGAAATGAAACTCGTCGCAGATACGCGGGATTAGCGGATTGAGACATTCCTGCCAATGTCTCTCCGGGCCAGGCGCGACCGACGCCGCCGCCTGTTTCCAAGCTCTCTCTCTCTCTCCCCTGGCATTCCGAACCGGCCTGGCAAACGCGGGGTTGTCGCTGGTCGAAGCTTCGCGACTATCGACGAAAATTGCGTTGGTTTAATCGATGTTTCGTTGCTTCTTTACTCCTTCCGAGGGAATTCTTAGGGGAATTTATAGTGCCCGGGGGACGGGATCGGTTCGAGGCAATATCGTGTGTTTCGATATAATTAAAGAATTTTATCCCGTTTGTTAACCTTATACTTTTCGGGTTCAACCGACGGCCCCCTTTTTTTTCTTGCGAACGAACAACGACGGAGCCTCCTCTTCTTAAGCTCGTTGAACTAATTCGAGCTTTCGGGAGAAAAGCCTGCGCGAAATGCATATATCGGGAGTGATGTTTGCGTTTCCTGAATCGGAAGCGTTTCCGACAATTATCCACCGCCAGCCGAGTTACAACGGAGCCAGACGCAGATTGCCGTGAGATAGAGAGAGAGAGAGAGAGAGAGAGACTCCGTAAGTTCAAAGTCTCTCGCGAACCTTTCATTAACCTATTCCGATTCATCGGCTCGAGCGCGAATCCCGCGCGAAATTCCAAAGTTCCCAAGGAGGCCAACTATATACCCGCCGCGCGCGCTTAGATTTTCCAAAATGAACCGTCTGCGGAAGATCCCCGCGTGCTTTAAAGCTCGCCCTGCAGTCGGGAGGCTGCAATTTTATCCGCAGCCGGGGAGAGAGAGAGAGGGACGGAATATCGGCGCGCTCTCCGTGCGCCGCCAAGGAGCGCCCGAGCAGCTGAGAGCGAAGACAGAGAGCAAAGAAGCGAAACAAGTCCGCCGCGTTAAATCCAGTTGTGCCCCCGGATAGCCGGGCTCTCCGCGTCGCGCGCGCACCAAATCCAATTAACAAAATCGCAATCGCGAGCTCAGCGAAGAAAAGTGGAGCTCGTCGCCGCGCGCCGCTGCGCTTTCCCTTCCGTCCCTTTTGCTCTCCTTTCCACTCTCTCTCTTCCTCTCTCTCTTTCTCTCTCTTGGCACGCCGAGCGAAATGAACGAACGAAGCGCCGCTAAAATAATTGCTCCCTCTCTCTCTTTCTCTCTCGGTACGGGCCAATGATTTCGCGCAATCTCTCGGTGCAATCCACTTGTTTCCTCTCGTTCTCCCTACCTCTCTCTCTCCGTGTGTATGCCCGCGCGCGCGCACACACGCGTATACCCTTTGCACGGGAATTCCTCCGCGAGAACTCGACAGAGGGAAATGGCCAATGGGAACGAAATGACCTTTGATACCAGCGAAGAGAGCGAGAGAGAGAGAGAGAGAGAAAGAAACAAGTTGACGTGACGACTCGTCGAATCAGCTCGGGCGCGAGAGAGAGAGAGCGAGAGGATGCAGGGTAATAACGAGGCAGAGATGGATGGCCCGCGCGAAAGAGTGAAGGAGCGACGCGAACGCGCGACGACGACGACGACGACGACGAGGCGACGCGAGCCGAGGAGGAGAGGAACGTGACGCTTATTGGCCGAGCCCCGATTAGCCGGCGATTCCGCCAGACGTACGTCTCTCTCTCTCTCTCTCTCTCTCTCTCTCGCTCGCGCTCCTCTCGACGCAGCAGAGAGTGAATTATCGCTGGGCCGCGCCATGATAATTACTCTAATCGCCCGGCTCTGGGTGCACGCTTTTTATTTTTTTTTTTTTTGTTCACCAAGTTTTGCAAGCCTCGCCGATTATCCGGCGTCGTTTTGAAGGAATAGCAAGGAATTATTCATTCGGCGAGGCGATCGCGGGATGTCGGGCATTCCCGGGTAATTCGATGATGATCTAGGGGATAATCGACGATTTTTCCTTGGGCCTCTCCGCGGCCGTTTCGAGAGAGAGAGAGAGAGAGAGTTGGCTGCGTGATAATTCCGCTTCGTTTCGTCAATAACGAGATTGGGCTACTTTGCGAAATTGCGCGGTTATTGTTTCAGGAATTTTCGATTCGTGGCTTTCGCAGTACCTGCACTTTCTTGCAAACAGTTCGATTCGCCTGCTGTTGTTGTTGTATTATCGAAAACTCGACTGTTTTTATTCCATAAATTCAAATTCAGCATTTTTTATACACCCAATAAAGAATAAATTTACCCTCGAAAAAATATCACTGATAAACTCGTTTTAAAAGCGACAAGATCGATTCGACAAAGGCACCGCGTACGAAAACTACGTAATCAAATTCCGAACTTATTACGCGAAACGACATCGACCTCCGCGGCCAACCCTCCCCCTCGATATAAATAATGCAATAAATTCGAAATATTTCGAGGAAATCGAGCGCGCGCCTTTTTCCAATATCGAAAAACAATTTTACAATGCTCCTCGCGCGCACAGCGCCCGCTAAACAAAAGAGGCCTACCGCCTCCGCACAACAATCGCTGCCCGCCGCCGCCGCCGCCGCCCGATTGTAACTGCAATCCACTTTATAAATATCAATTACCCGGCTCTCCCGGCGCATCCATCTCCCAGGGACGCAATAAAATTTCAATAAGGAAATCGATCATTATCAATTGGCCGATACGCCGAGAAAGAGATAGAGAGAGCGGCTAGACGGAGCCGCGCGGCGCAGAAAATGCGCCTCTCTATCCCCCGCGCGCATCTCGATCACGATCGCCGGAGATCGCAATCGCGCACGCACGCATGCGAAATCGCCCACTCTCCTTTCTGCTCCGCGCTCCTTCCGAGCCGCGCGCGGCGGCGGCTTTTTGCTCCTCTCTTCCGCGGCTAAGGCGCACGGCCGTGCCGGCGGAGAGAGGAACGCACGTGCGTGAAAAGACCGTATATACTCCGCGGGCTTCTATACGCGCCGAGAGAGAGAGATCTCTCGCTGCGATATACGTTTGCCGGGCGCAAAATGTACTATAGTCCACCGCGACTTTTTTTCCGAGAGCGCGATGCCGATTGAATTTAATCGCGAGCGCGGCTCGGGAGAGTTCGAGCGCTGCGACTGTTGTAGCGGGCAATTATGCATCGAAAAGCATTCGTGTTTTGAAGGTAAAATGCTGCGATTTTTAAAAACGACGAAACGAGGCACTTATCAATACGACCGCATCCTTGACCCTTATCGCAAGCTTCAACCCGGTTTATAATCCGTTCGCGCAAAGCTCCGACGCGCTTAAATCTTAATGGAGCCGGGCGTCCTCAAAAAAGAAGAAAAAAAGCGAAGCGACCAGCCCGAGAGACAAACTCCAAGACTGCGGGAGCTCGCTCAAAGAGAAATCCAGAAAAAGAGAGCTCCGTCTAAGCAGCGACGCACTTCTGAAAAGCGTCTTTAAAGCGCGCCGGCGGTGCCCCTTTGCCGAGGGAAAAAGCTCTCTCCGCGCGAAAGCGGCGCGCGAGCGAGAAAGAGAGCGCCCGGGGGTCAGGCCGCGCGCGCGGAAAAAGGAGGAATGCGCACGGACGCCGCCGCCGGTGATGCGGAACTCTCTCTCTGCGTGTGCACACCGCGAGAGAGTCCTTCGGAGCCCGAGAGAGCGGTGCGTGCGCCAATGACCCTAACGGCCGGCCAGCCTCTCCTCCCCCTCCTTTTGCGCTGGCAAAGTCCGCGCGTTTCGCGGGAGGAAGGGACGAGAGCGACTCGAGTCGCTACCCTTTCTTTGTTTGGGATTCACAGTATACGAGAAGGCAATTGGTGGAGGAAGCTGCCGTTTGGGGTGGAGAATTTCGTGGCGGGTAAAAGAAGGTTTTGGAAACGGCGATGACTGTTTAATGATTTCTTGGTAAGTAATTTAGAGCTGCGATATTTCAACTTTTTTTTAGGCAGGCTGTCAAAATTGCAAGAAATAGGGTCGATAACGACAAATGATTATCACTTTGATCTAAACAACTAATATCTAGTATCGTTAACGGAAAAGGTGTCTTTGTTATTCCTATACATTTTACAATTATCATTAATAAATCAAACATTACCGATTAACTAACAGATTCAACCAGTCCGGAATTCTCTTCGGAATTAAAAGGCCCGTCGTCTCTCGCCTCCTCCTCCGTCCGAAAAAATAATCTCTCTCTCCCAGGCAGTTTGCTCTATTTTCCAGCTGGAAGTTTACCCTCGACGCACTTCTCCTGGCGGGTCTCTCTACCGGGAACTCGATCGCTGACCGATAGCGGGCCGCGGCCGATCGTCGAGCGATCTGGAAGGGAAGGAACGATCGAGAGCGATCCATATACTCTTTTCCTATAATACACCTGGGAAACATAGGCGAGCGAGCGAGAGAGAGAGACAGAGCCCGAAGATCCCGATTCGCGATAGGGGGATCTCGTCCTCCTCGTCGTCCTCCTCCTCCACCTTCCTCCTCCTCTCGTTCAGCGAAGATGAACGTTTCCAGGAAAACGCGCATGCGGCGCAGTTTATCGTCAGGTACTTAGAGGAGAGCCGCTGTTAGGTACTCGGCCGAGGGTAAAGTCAGATTTTGCGATTACAACTTAATCCTTGGGAGATTGTGTCCCTCCTTTCTCTCTCTCTCGCTCTCTCCTCCTGCGGGGCTGCACCTCGTTGATTGAATATTTATGCGCTGTCGAGTTTTTGTGTATACGTAAGGAAGGAAGAACTGTTCGCGAGCTGTTCTCGCGGAGTCGCCCCCTGCTCCCTTTTTTTTTCCCGCAATTAAAGGCCCGATGTATCGAGTACCGATACCGGAGGACCTCAAGGTATTTGCTTGTTGAATCCGCGCGCACCTTTCTGGGTCCGTTTATTTTGAGCCTCTGCTTTTCGAGCCGCAAACTTTTATTTTTTTCCATCGGAAAATAAATTCGGAAAACAATCCGCTCGACCGCGGCGTATAATAATCAATTTAAAACTAAATTAACAAGAATCTATACCCGCGCACAATGTACTCTCATTATTCCAAAAGCGGCTTTCGAGCTGCTCGAATGACCGTCATTACACAGGCACACCGAACGAGGACAAACTCGATCACTCGCCGTTAAAAAAAACCGCCTAACAATCCATTAGCTCACCTCGGCTCGATAAACTCCTCTCGGAAAAACTGCGCTGCCCCGTTCTGCGTTCGCCCCGAGAGAGAAGCGATTAAATGCCCCCAAGAACTCGCGGCGATATCCCCCCTCGGAAGGCCTGCAGTGACTTCTTGCCCCGAGTTAATCGGCGGCTAAAAAAATAAAAAAAAAAAGGAAAAAGAGCCTCCTCTACCTCGCAAAAAGCGCTTCAAGATTTAACAAGCCCTTTCAGGAGTCAATTGAATATAAATTTTCCCACGCGGCTACCGCGCGGCGCATATAGCTATAATCGAACGCCAAGCGCGCGGCCTAATCCTCTCGTGTTACCGGCGCACGTGCGCCCATGGAGAAAGAGAGAGAGAGAGAGAGGAAGAGACGTCGGCTGCCTTTGGCCACGAGCGCGTCATCCTATCCGCTCGTTTAGCGCGCTGAAAAGCGAGAACAAGTGGAAATGAAATCTCGCCGATTACGATAATGGCGCTGCAGAGAGAAAGAGAGTGAGAGGGGGGGGGGGGAGACGCGGTTTACGACTGATCGCCACGGCTGGAAATCGGCTCGTTTGCTGCTTTGCCGCGCTCGCCGAGATTAGCGAGCTTGTCGCCGGGATCGCGTTGGGGGAGAGGAGATCTCTGCCCGACGACGACGGATATTTTTTTCGAGGCGCGCGGTTCAAAAATTTCGTTCTCTCTCGTCGAGCGCTGAAATAAAATAACGTAAAAAGGCTCTGGGATGCGCATCGCTCCCCAAAGCAAATTATCGAATGAAAAAGCAAGTAATTTAAGCGGGTAATTGCACGTCGATAAGAAAATATCCCCCCCTCCCCCCTCCAGCATTTAACTCAATCGGGGCAGCTTTGTTTTAACTGCTCTCCTACAATATAATCCTCGGGGCTTATCTCCTTAATCCCATTTCACACATCGAGGGGTACTTAAATATATAGATCGCATACATCAGCGGCAGCCGCGCGCGTCGGCGGCTTTTCCCGGCCGGGCTGTTTATAAAAGGGGAGGTGGGGGGCGAAAAATGCGGAGAGGATACAGACGTTGTTGTTCTCGCCGCTCGAAATATCGGCTTGTATCTCTCTCTTTCTCTCTCTCGGGGGGGCTCCTCGATCGCAAAAGTGGGAGGGGGCGAGTCGTGCGTTTTAAGGGGGGTAATGCAAACCGGCGGTGAATTTGGCGGAGGAGGAAGATCATCGGGCCGATAGGCCGCCCTCTTTCGTGACTATACACAGTCTATATGTATATCGGGAGGAGATGATCGTGCCCTCTTCTCGGGCCAAGTTCACGCGCGCGAGCAGCGAGCTCTCTGAACCGAGAGAGAGAGAGAGCGCGAGGTCATTGGGCAGCCTGCTTCGCAACAAATCATGGTTAATGATCTGACCGATACTTTAGCTCCTCGATGCTCCGGCGAGCAGCGCGCCCCGGCGAACAAAGTGGGGAGTCCCGGGGTATATGCGCGCGCGCGATATAGAAAAACGCCCGACTTGTCTTAGCGGTGCTCGCGGATGCTTTTATGGTGCGTCTAAGGCGCGCTGCACCAGACGGGGTTGTTTGTTTGCTCGGCTCTCGCGCGCGGATGATTTGTGGATGCGTGCCGGCGTTTACGAGCCGCCAGTCTTTAAGCTCTCTTGGGGCTTTTTCAATTTTTTGAGGGAGCCCTCGGCCGCCGGGAGGACGCGCGCGGGAACGGACGAGGCGAGTCGAGCGAGTGCGGGAAGGATCGACGGGTTTTGTTAACCTAGTCTTTGCTGCTTGGGAATTCTTTCCCCGTTTTTCGCGTCGACCTTTGACTTTTGCGATTCTACCTTTTTGTCGAATCGGTTGCTTTCTTTATTCGGAGTCGAGAACTGAAAACAATTTTTTTTAATTAAACCGAACGGACTCTAACCCTCTTTTCTTACCAATCACAACGTTTACAATAAAATAAATTCCCTGATAGACACGGTATATCTTAGCTTATTATTTTTTGCCATTATCAAATATTAAATATGTTTGCTCATGAATATTTCGATGTAACGATATTTCATCTCCTAAAATGATTTTTATTCAATTCAGACATCAATTTCAAAAGCTAAAAAAGTCTTCATTCAAAATACACGTTAACCAGCCCAACTGGTTAATTTTCCACCAGGGACTCAAAGTGTTTATTTACTTTCTAATTAAAATAATACACAGCCAGCTCGCATTCCAAGCTCGAGCGTGAAGCAGCGCCTATACCGCCTTGTCACGCTTCCTCAGGTGGCCTGGCAGTCTTTCAGCGCGATTACAACATAATTTAATCCCTCCCTCTCTCTCTCTCTCTGGCGGAGCGTCCAATTTGAAGTTGCCATTACTCGGCGATAACGCCGGCCGGCGCTGCTCGGGCTGCGATCGTTTCGCACCGCGCTCCTCCGAGCAGTGAAAGGTAAACACACAGGCGCCTTTTATATCAATAACCCCGCGCGCGGAGTGTGTGTAACGAGCCATCTCCATCTCCCAACGAACGTAAAAATAAAAAGAGGCTCCGGCGCGCGGGGGGCGCCGGAGAGGAACGGGATTCCCGCCGGTGCATTCATAAGTCAGAGCGTAACTCCGGTAGCCCCCCGCGCGAGAGTCGGCGCGTGCGCGTGCACACACACGCGCGTCCTATCCTTACGCATCTCCGTTTAACGGTGCCTCGGGCCCGTGCTATTTGCCCCCGCGCCCCGTCATTTCTATATAACCTCTCTCCCACAATCGACTCGCGACCGGCTTAATAAGCGCCGCGGAGTCGAGATAGAGAGAGAGAGAGGAGTATTGAAACGTCAGGCCTCGCTTTTTGCCCCGCCGACGGGAGAAATTATACATTTGACTCGATCGCGTAATGAGCGAAGATGCGCCGGGGAGATAATTCGCCGCCGCGGCGGTTTATATTCGTAGATGCGCCGAGCGAGAGGCGAGATTACGATCGGTTTTTCGAAAATCGCCGCCACCGCCGATGTCAAAACATCCACGGCCGAGTTTATAATGCGCAGGCGCGGGAGTATATCGGCGCTTATCGGCGAGCTTCAATCGAGGATTTAGAAAAGCTGTCCGGAGCCTCGGAGGCTAAATAAGGCTTTAATTGCCGCGGCTTTTCCTAAGATTATATTCGTATGATTGGGAGTAATTGCTGCCGGGTTCGGTTATCAATGTTTTGAATTATGTACCGCCTTGTCTAATTAGTGCTCGTTCGCCGCGGGGAAGCGCGCGCGGCTCTTCCGGCAGGCTCTGCACCCTTGCCGTTTTCTTTTCCCCGAGATGTGAAAGTACGTATCAATATTTCTTTAATGGAACATCGGTAGAAAATGCTGGGGCGTTATATTAATTTCGACGGCGTATATGCAAAGCTGCCGCCGTCGTCGTGCTTGCATAGAAATTGATGGTAATCAGAGAGTCTGTGTAGCGCTACTGAAACTCCCTCGGATTCGCCTCCAACTTGAATAATGAATAGATTAATTGGTTTGTGTTTACTGACTAATTATCTAATTATTTAACTCGAAGGGCCAGAACCGGGGATTACGGGCTCATATTTTAATGAAATTCAAATTTATTTAGACTCTTTGTCCGCGAAGTTGAATCGAAAGCTTGGCGTTACGACGAGTATGTAAATTACATATCTGCCCGAGAGCATTGAATAGGCCAAGTTCCACGTGCTAAATTGCCTTATACAGGAGTTGTACCTTTGCAAAAAGACACGCGCTTGGAAAATCATGTATCTTTAATGCTCGCGCGATCTCGCGGCGCGTTTTATTACACCTCGAGTACTCGGTGCGCATTGAACGATCCATCAAAAGTTCTAAAGTGTATGCGCGCATCGATATATAAGCAACGCGCAGGCCTTCGTTCGATTCCTAAACAACGAGGTTCCGAGAGGTGAGAGATAAGAGAGCCTCCAATTAAAAGCGGCTCGGCGCTGCGCGCATCTCTCAAAAAAAAAAAAACATAATCATTATCTCGGCGAGGTGTCAAATTAAGTACATAATACGTCGCGCTTTACAGCTCGTAAATCGTCCAAGGAGGGGGGGGGGAGGGGGATCCGAAAAAGGAGGCGCAAAAAGAAGCGTCTAAATGCAAACAATCCGTCGAAAACGAAATTGCATTTCAGGGCTTATCAGAGTGAGAAATCTCGGGCTCCTCTCGCTCGCGCTCTCCTCTCTCCCGACGCCGAGGGAGAGAAAGAAGGGCATGCATACTTTGTTTCCATTACTCTCGTTTGACGGCTCTTAAAGGGTATTAAAAACTCCCAGCGCGAAATCAAAACAGCTCCGGGCTATAAGGAACGAAACGATCAGAGAGTAAGATGGTGCGAAGGAAACAAAAGGAAACATCCGCGAGCCGTGCCGGCCTCTCTCTCTCCCTCTCTCTCTCTCTCTCTCTCTCTCTCTCTCTCGCTCTCGTGCTGCGAGGTAACGAGGGCCTCTCTTTCTCTCCTTTCGCCTCTTCTTTATTCGCTCCTCTTTATCTCCACACCTATAGCTGTATATGCCTACTTAATTTATATTTACATATATTTCGAAGTATTAAGTTGCTTTATTTTTGAGCGGCCGGCTCTCCTCGCGAGGATTCCCGCTATTTTTATCTGCGCTCTTTATGATTGAAGGGGGCAGGAGGAGAAATAAATCTCTCGGGCTCTTTTATACGATAGTTTAGATTCCCTTGGATAATTCGCAAATTCATCAAGCGCTCGTCGGAATCTTTGTGTACGCGCATTGTTATATCGGATTGTTCTCAAGCTGCTAATTGCAGCTGCCCAAAACTATTGCCGAACCGAAACGACGAACCGATTTTCACGCAAAATCCAAGAGGCCCCCGTTGCCGCCTTTGTCCAGCGGGGGCGACCCGCTGCAGCACCGCGTTCCTATCTCTCGTGCGTGCGCTCGCCGGTCTCGCTCGGATGCGTCTCTCTCTCCGCTCCGGGATCTCCTCCTCAGCCGAGCTGGAAGGCCGGGCGATATCCTCGGGGGGCCCCCGGGGGTGACCGGGTCCGTACCCACGGTGGCCCGCCGCCGCCGCTCTCGCATCCGCGTACTGCGGGTCCAACGGGCGCGTAGTCGTGTGTATCCACTCGTTCGAGATAGCGGAGAGAGAGAGAGGGAGAGCAGCGCGGCGCTCGCTTCTCGGAGCAGGCTGATCTGTGACCCGGATCCTCCCTACCAGTGCCCCCCCTCCACCCCTCCCCTCGCCTCCGTGTGTGCGAAAGCTGAGCTCCTGAGAGAGAAAGACTCGCTTACCCTTGTGCTGCTCTCCTTTTCTCGAGCGCGCACGCCGGACTTTATATATAAGTATATATATATATACGCGCGAGCTGCGAGCGAGCGAGCGTACCGAGGAGAGAACCTTTTTGCTCCGGCTCTTTTGTCTCTATCGGCGAATTTATCTATCTTCTTTCTCTCGCGAGCGCTCTCCTCTTGCTCGCTTTGTCTTTCGCTTCTGCTGCTGCTGCCGCCGCCGCCGCCGTCGCTGCGAGCCACGAGGCGAGCGTGTATAGGAGATCTTGCCTTTTTTTTTTTTTACGCTCCGCGCTTTTAGCCTCCGGAGGGCTTTTCGTTAATTTTTCTTGCGGATTATTGGGGGCTATTTGTTTGATTTATCGGAAGCGCGTTAATAACGCGCGCGCGGCTCTCCGTCCTCGTCTTCCTTTTGCGCGCCGGAACATCGCGCGGGGAATAATTGTCCTTTTCTGGAAGGAATTCGAGGATTTAAGGATAAATATGCGCGCGGGAGAAATTCTGATCTGAGCCGCGCGCCGCGTGCATTATATGATAAATTGCGCGAAACTTTTACCGTTCTGCGTTTTCGTAGATTCTCCGCGGCGAAAGGAGGATCGGTTATTTAATTCCACTTAATGCTGGAAGGATTATTAATTTACATAATTTTACGTCTTACTTTCTTGCGTTTACCATCGTACTTATCCGCCGCGGTATCTAAACAATGTAATGTTAGCTTTTTTGGACATATAAACGTTGTAATAAGATACTTTATTCCCTGAATGGGTTTAAAGCTGTGCAATTTTCTACAATTATCTTACTTCGTGTTATTTAAATATTGAATTTCAATTTTACTCCTGCGATCCTTTCACTGCATCTTAAAATAGACAGAAACTCTCAACCGTAATATAAATAAAATAACATTTTAAAGTAAGTTTAAATTAGATTTTATAAAATTACAGTGCCGAAAGAATGGAATATTAATAACAAAACGGCAAGGTGGAATTTCATTAAAACAACCCCCCATTTCTCTCGTCCATTTATAAACAGACCCTCCACCTCCAAAAAAATGTGGAGCTCCTGAAAAAAATGTTGAAAACTCAATTAAAGCCAAGTGCCAATATCAGAGCCTGTCCCGTCTTATTGTTCCTAATCCAGGAAGCCTATTTCCTCCGATATCTTCGCTCCAGCCTCTCTCTCTCTCTCTCTCCCTTTCTTTGTTTCCGTCGATTCGTCCGCTCCTCCTCCGCTGCAGCGGGGCGCCTTGCGAGCGCTAGAAGTGCACGAGCGGCAGAGAGAGAGAGAGAGAGAGTCGTGCGCACGCACCCGCGGTAAAAAAGCGCGCGCTCGCTCTCCCGCGAGTGGACGTCAGGCCGAGAGCCAAACGGAAAAAAGAGAGAGAGGGGGGAAGCCTGGAGGTTTTTTTATCGAATACATAATGCCCCGGTCAGGGTTCATCCAATAATCTGGCGCACGTCTGGAGGAGGAGAGCGGGAGCCAAAAAAAAAAAAAAATGTGGAACGGAGGCGCTCGCCTATGTAACTCTCTCTCTCTCTCTCCGCTCTCGGGGCTTTTTGCGGCCCTGAATTTATGTCTCCGGTCGCGGTTATTACTTCCAGCGTGTAATTTTTCGATTCTGGGAGCTGGAACAGCCCGTTAGGGTGGATGATACATTTATGCTGGACAGAGGGGTTTTTTTGACTTGATACTGATCTGATCAATTTTTAATTGATTTAATACTTTAATTTCGATTTCGACAGATTTTTCTTTGAATTTCGCAACTGTACGTCAAATAATCTACGCATAAAATCTTGTTTCTCAAAAATCCTTCATTACTCCGCACTCTTTATCACCCCGTATTTTAGCAACATTTCAAAAATAAAAACATTTCAGAATCTTTTCTCTTCCGCAAAGGTAGTTTATAATGATCGAATTTAGCAAACGTCTCGAGCCACCTGCCTCGCCTCAAAAGTGCAAGAAAAGTCCTAAACAAAATCTCGAGAACCGTCGCCTAGCTCTCGCTCTCCAAAAGCAAAAGCAGGTCGACCCGCCAACTCCCCTCGAAAAAATCAGCCATCGCCTCGGTCGCGCGACGCAGCCAACGCAGACTCGCGTCACGCTCGATAAATAACCGGACTTACATTGTTTCCTCGGTCGGCTCTCCGGACTCCTAACGAAATCCCCCACCCTCTCTCTCTCTCCGGAGAAGCATTTTTCAAGTGGAGAAAACTTGCCCCTCGGGCGCCGGGCGCTGAGGAAAAGAGCCCTCGAGAGTCTCGCGACGCTCGCGCAAAGGTGTATATACGCCTGCGCGCGTTTATATATATATATATATATATACAGGCGAGTCTCGAGAAAATCGCCCGTCGAGGCCGCCGCCGGAGAATCGGCCGAGTCACGCGGGGGAGTCGAGGAGGAGGAGGAGGAAGGCGCGCGCACTATCTCGCGGGGTGAGCGCAACGAGATCAATCTATCGATCAGGAGGTCGATAACCCGCGAGCGAGCGAGCGAGCGAGAGCTGCCTCGGAGGGGGAGGGAGGGAGAGAGAGAGAAAAAAAAAACGAGCGGAGGTTGCGAGAGAGATCGTGAGCCGGCCGGGGGAGCAATATATATTGGAGAAATAAATAATTATTGACCGGGCCCGCTTATCGTGGGATGTATTGGATTAATTTAATGTGGCGAGGAGGCCGCGCGCGCGATGCTCTCGAGAGCTTTTTCGAAGCCCTTTTCGGGACGCGGCCCGAGGATCGATCGATTTTGGAAGGACATTTTTGCAAATTCAGAGAGGTGTATATATAGTATATAGCTTTCGCGAGGCGGGAGAGAGATACCGTCGGAGCGAGATAAATAATGAAGCTCGCGAGAGGAAATTGGAAAAGATTCGGAATGCATTTTCGGGATGTATCGCGATGTCTAAACTGCGATGCGTGAAAGAGTGCTTGATAAAAATACCTGATAAAGTATAAATCTTTAGTCAGCGAGAGCGAAGGCAGCTCCTTTTCGTCAAGTTTGCGGGCACGCCGCTCGCGTAATTGATCGCAAGCTGATCTCACGGCAGCATCCACCGTCGTAAAGCTCATTATGCACTTAGCCCATAAACAAGTTTCGATTACATAATTATCCGTCTCCGCGGCAATTACAATGGGTCAAGCCGCCTTTGCGCGTCGCACGACGACCCTCCCCCCGCGTCGCAAAAAGCCCCTCCCCGCGTCCCGTGCATATAATCGGCGGAAATTCCGCGTGGGCAAAGTCAATTAAGCGTCATAAAAAGCGCCATAATCGCGCGGGAGACAAAGTTCCGAGCTTGGGACCGGAGCCGTTACAGGAGCAGCGCGGCGGCCCGAGGAAGCAGCGGCGGCGACGGCGGCGGCGGCGGCACCGTGAGAGAGAAGTTCGCGAGAAGAAAAGGAGCTTGGAGGACCGGCGACGAGGGTCGGACAGTAGCAAGCTGCTTGCGCAAGGTTATAAATGAGGGAAGCAATTTCCAGCGGACCCGATGACTCCCTCCCTCTCTCTCTCTCTCTCTCGCTCTCCGACAGAGAGTGACGAAGCGCCGCGCGGCCAAAGGGTTGTCCTCCTCCGGAGAGGGAGAGAGAGAGAGAGAGAGAGTAAACGTACAAGTTTACAAGTCCCCGTGGCTACTACGTAAAGTAGCGACCGCGAGGGAGAGAGAGAGAGAGAGAGAGAGAAGGCCGCAGGCTTGTGTGCTAAGGAGCAGAGAGCGCTTTGCCAATATGGCCGCGATTGATGACCTTTAGGATCGGCCAGCCGGCGTTTACTGTCGTCCTTCTGCTCTCCTTATTTACCTACGCTCCTTTATGCGCGCCTCTCTTCTTCGCTCCGCGCGCGCGCGCTTCTTTGTGCGAGGGAGAGCAGCACACACCGGACTATTCGTCCTCTCTGGTAGCCCCCCCGAAGAGTCTTAATAAGACGTGGAGACGAGAGAGAGAGAGAGCAGCGAGAGGAGACGAGCGCAGCGCAGAGCGCGGCCGAATTATCGGCGCGATTTACGACGGGTGTCGCCAAAGCCGAGATGCCCGAGAGCCGATATTCGTTTCGAGGGCAGCGGCGGCGGCAGCTGCGCGCTCGTCTCTCTCTCTCTCATTCTCTCTGCGCACGCGCGTGTGTGCAATCTGTTTCGCCGATTTATAATGGACGAGATGCCGATTTATGGAGTTCGCTCGTTGAGTAATTTGCCGCATTATCTTCTTAATGGGGGAGCATCAAATTGTTATCGGCTATTTGAACTGCCTTTTTCTTTGGGCTCGTCGGGATAGGAGGGCTTTAAAGGCAGTAATGAGATAGTTTGCCGGGGCGACGCGTTGAGTTGTACCGTCGAAGCTTCGTTTTAAAATTGACAGTATATTTTTTGCAACGTCTTTTATAACAATCATTAATTATTAATTATTCGAGTCCGGGAAAGAAGTTTGCAAACGAAAGTATAAATAACGGAAATGACGGCGCGCGCGCTAATGAACCTTCGAAAATAAAAAAGAAAGCAAAGGCAAAAGCCTGATAAAAATCGCGAGCAACATTAACCGCTCTTATTTACCAGATTTTTCCCCGCTCAATAAGCCAACAATAAATTGCAATGTGCTCGTGCAGACCGTACTTACCTCCTTATTTAGACACGAAACACGTCCGTAATAAAGGCTCGGAACATAAAAACGCGACTTTACGCTCGATCGAGCACTAATCTGTCATGCGATCATTCACATCACGCCAGCCCCGCTTATAACAACAACAACAACCACCACGCATTCGGCCCGCGTCCTCCCCCCTAAAAAGCCTCCACCTTCGGCCGCGGCAATTAAATCATCAGGCGGCGGTATATCCGCGCTTAAGTCGCCGATCGATTCGAATTGCTCCTCGGAGGAGCGTAAAACGATGGCCGCCGCGGCCGGCTTTAGGGGGGGCTGCAGGTATTAGCGCACTAGTTCATCTTTATCCGCGGGCTCTATCTTAATCGCCGGCCTGGGCGACGCGCCAAAAGCTCGCGGGGGGACTCCGCGGCGTTTCATTTCTTCGAGTGGAATATTCTCGCTCGCCGCGCGTGGATCGCCCGGATTTTTCGAGCTCGCGAGCAGGCCCGCGGCTTTTTTAAGCTCGTTTTCTTTTCGTCCGCGGGGATGTCGAGCGGAAAATTCAACTTTGGGAGAGTCGGGAGGCGAGATCGCTGTTTTGCGGGGTTGCAGTTTCTGTAGCTTTTGGTGCAAGTCGAATTTTGAAGCTTGAAAGATTACTGTGATTTTTTTTTTGCCTTGACTAAATAATTCTACAAAATCGAAAAATTATCAAGTTACTTCGTATAAATAAGTGTTATACTCTCGCCGAACGGCTTCGTCCCCGAGATATCTTCCTTCGGAAGTCTAAAATCTCCTTCGAAGTCGAATTTTAAGCGCACCAGTCCGCAATACGTCTAAATAAGTCAAAGCGATTACTGGTTAAAAGCATCATCAGCCCTAAACCCCCCCGATAAACTTGAAGCTCCAGCCCGAGCCACAGGCCAACAAAGAAACCACCATACTCCGCGCTTAGCGCGGTCGCTCAAAGAGCGCATATATAATCCCTCGATTCATATACCCCCTGATTACTCAAACGGTTCGTCCGTTTCTCGCATTATCGCTCGCACTCGTTCTCTCTCTCTCTCTCTGGGATCCCGGAAACTCTCGGCGCATCCTTTCTTTCCTAGGCGGGCAGGCAGGCCCCCGAAGGGGGTGAGATCGTTACACGACGAAGGCTCATCAATCACCGGCCGCCTCGGCTGCTGAGGTTTAACTTGGCGCTTGGGGTTCAACGCTCGTGCACCGAACGATCCCCTTTTTTCGCTCTCTCTCTCTCTCTCTCTCCCTCCGCCTCCGTCTTGCTTCTTCTTCGTCCTCTTCCTCGCCTTCTTCCTCGGCTAGCTGCGGGGGCATCTAAGAGAGAGAGAGAGAGAGGGAGAGGGAGCCCCGCTGGGCAATTAAACAATGCGTGACAGTAAGCTACGTAAATGAGGTTTCGTTGTGACGGAAGAGGAGGCTCGGAGGAAAGTAATTGCTGCGCGAGCTTGATCTAGGGATTTTTTTGTTTTGTTTTTTTTTTCTTTTCCTTTCAAACGGCGCCACCGAGCTATTTGCACGTAAATTGCGATGATCGCGCGACATAAAAATGAGGGGACTCGGCTAATTGCTTCTCCGATTTATTTTCGTTTTCTTATAAGTGCAAGAAAGTTATAAATGAAAATAAAAAGTAGCGATTTCGAGGAAATCGTCAAAGCATTCTCTTATTTACTGTATTCAATTGAAACGATGATCTTCTTTAAAATTTTATTTAAATAGCTTACTAGTTTAGTCCGTAAATAGCTTACTATTTTCATTCTCATTGATTAAAAGGTCAACTGAATAGTTTTAATTTCTGATGCTATCTTTTTTCAAACCTGCTTTTCATTCTTAATTAAATGATTATGAATTAAATTAAAAATTAATTCAAACATTTCTTAAAAATAAAAGTAACGTTTAATGAATAACAGCTGCCCTGGTAGAAATCTCAATTCAAATTTCGGTCGTTCATATTAGGTATTTTGAATTGGAATCCATTAAAACTGCGAAGAAAAAGGGAGAAACATCCTATTTCTTGTTCCATTTTCTGCCCATCAGTGAAACGCTTTTTCCGATCATTTTGAAATATTTAATGGGCTAAAAAATAGAATGAATTCTGAAATTTCTATTTTTTCGGTATTTCCAAGGTTCTTATATTAGCCAGTTTAGATACCTTAAAAAGATCTAAGAACTGGAGTGAGAAAATGACGACGAGCCGAAATTCACATTTTACTTAATTTCTCACGGAGGAAAAGTTATTAACGTTTTTTAGTTTAAGCTGCTCGCTGCTCGTCCGCAGTTTTGTAAGTTATTCACAGCACTTAAAAACTATTTAAAACATACACTAGATAAATGAGAAAAAAAAAAAGCTGCAATGTAACACAAATAAGTGAGGTTATTATGTTATATGTTCATTCTATCTAATTTGATTTGCCATTTTCAATTTTTCTTGATAGAAAGCTTATTTCATTTTTTTAAGCAGTTAATGGACTCTTGAAATGGAATTTGAAAAGGCGAAAAAAGGGGGAAAAAAAAGAAATCTATCGCCAATCTATAAATACGTTCGAAATGCTACCAGGATTAAAGAACTTATAAAAATATTGATTAAATCCATAAAAGATAGCGACTCTTGAGCACTTTAATCAAAATAAACTTCAGAAAGCGGCACAATCGAACCATTATTACCCTCGCACGCAGAAAAGCCACGGGCGAACGAAAGCAAAAGAAAAAAAACGAACAATCCAATAATCATAAACCAGCGCGTGTCAACCAGCTTGCAGCCGGCGAACAACGAGCTCTTAAACTCCGCGGCTCCATAGAAATTCCCGCGGCGCCAAAAGGCAAGACCAAAAAAGCTCAAGGCGCGCGCGCGCGCGCGTACAACACACACAAAAAAAAAAAGGAGGCAGGCAGCGAATCGAACAACAAATCCAGGACTCGCCGGCGGACACACAAAAAATCTCCCCATATCGCGAATACATTTCGCGTTTTCTTTTTTTGTTGTTGTTTTCTCCCTAAAAGCAAAAAAGGGAAGAAAGCAGAGAGGGGCATTCGGGCGGCGTCGCTTACAATGGAGCTCGGAGCTCCTTCATTCGCTTGGCGCGCAAATGAAAGGCTAGCATTTAGCTCTTTTCCTTGCATGCGCGCACGCGTGATAATAATACACGCGACGGCTGATACTGGCACGCTACACGACGAAGGGAGAGAGAGAGAGAGAGAGAAAACGGCGGGTGACAAAAGCCGCGGAATATGGGCTGCACATCGTAATAAATATAAGTCCTTGGCAGGCCCTCCGCGCGATACACACACAAGCTTTGTGCGAGAAAAAAAGGCGTTCGGGACGGAGAGAGAGAGAGTTAGAGAGAAAAAGCTCGGCCGGAAATGCGCGCGTCGCTAGTATATTATTTTGGCGCGTTTCCAGCCGGCCCGCGAGCACCACTTCGCCGTGTTTTTTTCATCTTAGCGCTGATTTTTTTTTACCCTCCTCATTCGGCCCGAACAAAAGCGTCAAATCCATCGAGAGGGATGAGGGCTGCTCCCCTTCTTCTTTTTTTTTTTTAGGATATTCTAAATTTTCTAAATGCAAGCGAGCCGGGAGGAGTGGCTCCTTTCGCTCGCTCATTTCGGGGATCGGGACGCGGGAGACGATTTTTCTTTTTTTTTTTTTTTAGCGGAGGCGCGCTTTGTTTGCTTTTCAGGGAGGGCGAGGTAAAAGAAAGGGGACGCGGCTGGATCCGCGTGCCAAGTTTGACGTTAAATATCGGCTGATGCTGAATTTTTTGGAAGATTCATTTGCTGGAGGCTGCGGCTGGGTGTACGTGTGAGTTTTGTTTGTTTGCTGTACATAGAATATTGGTTCTCGGATAGGAATATCAAGAGTCGGACGTTAGCAGCTTTTGCGGGTGGAGGGATTATTAATTTGATAAATTTTTAAGTGGAGATAGTTTTTTAACGAGTTCAACTAAAAGACTAACTTGGGTAATTTTTATTGTGCAGACGAAAAACGCAGGAAGCAAACAATTATTTACAAAGATGTGCGAAAACACTTTACCCATAATTTTCCTTTTTTTAAATTCTGATATAATATATTAATTAAACTTGCATTCTTTTTAAAGCCGGCAACTTTTTCTCCCGCGAAAATCAAATATTGAACTTGATTACGTGCTTAATAACGCAAAAACTTTCGTGTACATCAATATTAGCTCTGCCCAAAAATACGGAAATTCCGATATTACCGCAGGGACTAATTTATCAGCTAAAAAAGAACGCACACTGTACGTTCGACGAACTTGCGACGTAGAGTAATTTGAGTATATCGCGCAGCACTCGATTTGCGCCGCCGAAAAAAGAACCACTTGAAAGAGATCGCGACGAGTTAATTAACATCTAGATATAACGAATTCTGCGAGGATCGTTCGCGATCCCCTAAAATACGCGCGGAGTATTTTGGAGGATTTTTATTATGAATTTGACTGGGCTTAACGCGTTTAGTGACACGGAAATCCACGCCAACTTGTTTCTATTTTTTCCTAAACCATCTGCTTTTGAGCTAAGAGTCCCGAAAATGGACTGATAATTAGTTTGTGAAAATTAGGGACCAGAATGGATCTGGGATTCAAGTTCCGTTAACAATTAATATTAATTTTACTCCTTTGTTATTTTGAGTGCTGACTTGAATTCCTTGTCGAGCTTTCAATCAAAATTAGAAGAAGAGAGAAAATTTAACACGCTCTCTTCTGTGCTTGTTAACAACTCTCAAGTGATTTATGATATACTCTTTAGGTCTTTGATCGTGGAAAGTATATCTAACGTTATGTCTAAAAAAAAAAGTAATTTAAAAATTATGATAATGATCCATCAACCGTTAGAAGCGATAAAGAAGTTTTGCTTTTTTTACGTATCTTTGATTCGAAAATATCGATAAACCGTCTTTTTTATTTCTCGTAGTTACCTTTTCAAAAGCACAAGGAACACGATCAGATACTAATTCAAAGTTTTATTTTTATTTTTATAGCACATTTTTTAAATAATAAAAATTGAGTTTTTATAAATTATTCTAAATACACATATAATTATAAAATATATTTCATCGTGTTCCTGATCAGTCTGACTCATTGTTAATTAACTAATTAATTAACTAATTTTATTACACTGTTAATTTTCTTTTGATCTGGTATGCAATAACGTATAAATTAATTAAGAAAATAAGTAAAGGACAGGATACCTTTTTGTCGATCTAAGAAAAATTGACCTTTTAGCATATAAACCAGTAATGACGCCGTAGTTCTTCGGCCAAAGTATAATAACCATGAATAATGTCCAGGTGACTATAAGCTCCACGACTCTCCGGTTACTACGAGCACTGAAAAAGTTAAGCGCGCCTTTATCACGGCATCAAAAAATCAGTAACTATATAATACACGTCAACGCAGCGCCGCTCGACTTCTTCCCTCGTTCGAACTTGCTCGCTTTTACTTCGATAAACTTCCTCCAATTAATCCATACCGAATCTCGTCGATCGCGCATTTCGGGAACTCGGCAAAACGTGTATTGTCAAAACGAAAGAAGCACTCTTATACTCTCCAGCTCGAAAATTCGATTCCGGACCCAGAGGTTACGATCCTCAAAAATTTAATCCCCACCGCCCTCCCCCCATTACGAACCCTTTAGCCCGTCTCGCCAAGCTACAAGCAACTGCATGCCATGAACTTTGTAAGTACGCGTAAGAGGCAGAGAGTCCGTACGAGCTCCGTCCCTCCCGGACTAAACGGCCGCAAAGTCGTATCGCGTCAAGCGCTCCGCGGATGAATTATTTATTTAACGGGAGCGATGCGTTATATATATATATATGTATTCGGGGGGCAGTGCACTCCTGGATTATTTACAAGGCGCGGTTCCGTCTTTATAACCCCGCGGCTAATTCGCTGCCTTTGCCGCTGCCCTCGGCAGGTCTAAATGCGCGAGCGATTGCGCCCGCCTTGCGGAAAGCTAATGTATATATATATAAGCGAGGGGAAAGTGCTTTTAACTGGCTCTGCCGATTCTTTCTGCGAGAAACTGCACAGGAGAGGTGCTGGAATGCGAGTCGGTGAATTTTAGCGGATTTGAAGATGCAGTTTAAGTTTACGTTCTAAACTGCGCGTCAGACTTTGATGGTATAAATCAATTTGGCCCACTTTAATGTAATTTGACCGAAGCTCAATTTGCGAGTAAATGTTTGCCTAAACGCGCAGAAAATGAACCTAATGAATATATGAAATGAAAAATAATTTATGTACCCTCGTAAAAAGGTCTTTTTCACCCGCTAAAACACACCACCACTCGGAACGCCGAGATTTTTTCTCCGGCGGCAGAGAGCAAGAAAAAGGCAGCAGCAGCAGCGGCAGCTTCATTACCATCAATTTTATAAAGCTAATCGTCCTGGAAAATTTACGAACTAATCCCGAAAAGCGGCGATAACTCGATAGAATTTTAAGCAGGGTAATGCAGGTAGTTCGGCTATTTTCCATGCAATTACTCCCTCCTCAATACTTGAACGGCCGACGCGAGCCGTTACGGAACGATAAATATTTGAAATACACCGGATCGATATGCTTCCCCCCCCTCCCCGAGCAAGTGTCCGTACATCGAGTCGCGCACTCCTAATCCTCTCCCTCCTCTCCACCAATAACTCTCGCGTTCGCATGCGAATCTTTCGGTTTATAAGGGAGCGACGCGCGAAGACACACCGATCTCTCTTTCTCTCTCTCTTCTCTAGCCGCGTCGAGTTAAGAAATAAATCAGGTCGCCCGGGCGCGCGTTTGGCATTAATTGAGCCGCATTGTACGGGGCATATGCGCGCCGATGAAATACGCCCGCGCATCGATTTACGATAGATAAAACGTACTTTATGGGGATGTTTCCGCGAGGGGGCCGCCAGCGTTGTTTACAGCTGCTCCGCGCGACTGACGCGCGCGGCGGCGGCGGCGGCGGCCGCTGCCAGAGAGAGCCTCCGGGGCCCGAAGACCCGTCCGCGAGGAGGAGAGAAGGAAGGAGGAAGGAAGGCAGAGAGAGAGGCGCTCTCCGTGTGGGAAAGGAGAGGAGAAAGAGCAGCAGATAAGAAGCTCGTGCTCTCGCGGTGAGGGGGAGGAGGGGGGGGGAGGGATACGGTTAGAGGAGAAGCGAGAGAGACGCGTGATAAACTTTCGGAGGATCGGATTCGATTGTGTTGATTAGACCCGAGGGAGATACGAGCGTTTGTCTCCTTTTTCTCCGAGGAAATTAGAGAGCCGAGCGGGGAACGGAGTATTATAGGAGCCGGGGAGACGAAATCGCCGGCGAAATTCTGTTTGTTTCGTTTTAAAATATGGAAACGAACCAAAAGCTGCTTTGGTCTTGAAATATTTCGGTAGGGCATCGTTCTTTTACGGATTATCGATTAATAATTAAGTCTGAGTTTCCTTGAAAACGAGACGAAAGGAAAAGTCGAGCCCTCCCTTCAGGAGGACGTTATAAGCCAGCTACCTAATCGAATCTAAACTGAAAAGACCTGCAGCCCGCTGCGTCGGCCAACAAAATAGAAAACTAACGCTTCGGTTTTATCGAGCCCGCGGGAGCCGTACGAAGCGGCACCCTAGCGATTTTCAATAGTTTTTCAGGAGGACTCCCTCCCCCCCATTGAAAATTTCAATTTTCCCAGGACGGAGGCGGCGGCGGCAGCCATCCGGCCGAGCTAAAAATAAAAGGGCACATTCCCCGCGCGCGGCGAAGACAACTAAGAAGAGGAGAGAGAGAGCACGAGCGAGTAAAGCACGAAGATCCGGTGAGTAGAGCCCGAACGTGCAAAGAGAGTAGCGCGAACAAAAGAATGAACGTACGAATGCGCGAGGGGATGAATTTAAGTCGCGGCGAGGAAGAGAGAGAGAGAGAGAGAAAAGGGCCACGCAGGGGCGATCGATAAAAGAGGCAGACGAAGAAGAAGAAGAAGAAGAAGAAGAAGCAAGAGAAACAAGGTCCGTCTCCTCCGTGAGAGAGAGGGAACGCGTTCTCTCGCGCGCGCGGCTGCAGTGTGAGCCGTTTTCGCCCTGCGTGTACGTGCCTAATGATCCGTGCATGCCCTCTCTCCCTCTCTCTCTCTCTCTCTCTCTCTCTCTCTGCTCTTGTCGGACTCGTACATCAAACGGCTAATTAATGCCACCCGTAATTATTGCCCATCATAATGAGAGCAAAAGGGACGCTACAAGCGAGAGCGAGAGAGAAAGAGAGAGAGAGGGAGAACCCGATCACACGCGCTTGAGCTTTGTGTTTCCCGCTTCTCTCCTCTCCGTCTCTCTCTCTCGCTCTTCCTCCACCCGCGCTAATTTTTTGCCCGACCAGTCCGTATCGATTCCTCCCGCTTTTTTGCTCCTCTCTCCGGCCTTTCTTCGTCCCTCATCTTTTTGCTCTTTCGCTATCAGTCCGCAGCTCCATTCTGCCCTCTGCCTTTGATGCATATACCCTTTCTCCCTTTGTCCTCGCGCTCTTTCTCTCTCTCTCTATCTCTCTCTCTCCTCTCGCTCTGCGTAAGCGCACTTTTCTCGGTATTCCTCCGAGTCCTCCTCTCTCCCTCTCGACTCGTATAAAGCGAGTCCTTTTCCCGCTTCTTTGGCACCTATACGCCGCGCGCGCTCTTTGAGGCGGTCCTGTGTCTTTCTCGGCGGAGGCGGAGGCCCGCGGTGATCTCGTTCTTTTTTTTTCTCTCTCTCTCTTCATTCCACTTCGGAGCCTCTGTCTTTTCGAGCGCTGGCCTTTTTCCCCGAACGCAGCCCTGCTCGCGCCGCGAGGAGGGAACAGTTCGATGCGGGGCGCGGGAGGAGATTCCTGGGTTAACTCGGGAAGGGCAAACGGGCCGTTGCGAAAGCCTTCGGCGATTTTTGTTGAATTCATTTCGATTAGCGATTGCTAATTTAAATAATTGGCTCGTTATTATGACGCTTGAACGCGAGAAAAGCGCAACCTTCGAAAGCGTTAGTTTTGTTTCAAAATCATAAGATTAAAATATAATGCAACTTTCGAATACAATAATCCAAGCGTTTCTTTAACTAAAGTATTACACTTTATTAAGCTCCTTATACCATTAAAAAAAGCAAATGAACTCCAACAATTAATTTAGCGAGCTCGAGTTCATAAACTTGAAGGAAAATCTCTCTCCTATCTGTGCGGCTCAATAAAACCCACAAGCAATTTGCTCGTTAAAGCATATCCGAATGAAAAAAAATTCCCGGCCAGAAAATAAGGAAAACGAGAGTAACGCAAACTTCGCACATTACGTTCGGCGCATTAAAATTCTCCTCTCCGAGGCAGCCGACAGCAGCAACTGCAGCAGCAGCAGCAGAACGGCTACGAGACTACGGCCGCGGCGGTTGCAGCGTGAGAATTAGAAAGTCCCAGAGACAATGACTGGCCGCTTTCGGCCCTCGAAATTTCCGTTTCGCACGTATTTATTAATGTCGCTCAGCCGCTAGAACAGGTGGGCATCAGCGCTACCCGTGTAATAAACCCATAGGGCCCGTTTTTACGCAGGAGTTTTCTTGCGTGCGGCATCTCTCTCTCTCTCTCTCTTCTCTCGCGGTCCCAAAGCTCTTCCTACTCCTCTCAACGAGCGCTCGTTCGGACGCTAACCTAACGGATAATTTCCAGGCCATCCTCGCGCTCAGTCGTAAAGAGGTGCAACTTATTGCTATACACTCGGTTACGGTTTTAAGCCGCTCTGCCGCCGCCTGCAATGAGGGGAGAGAGAAAGAGGAGCCGCCGCCGCCGCCGGTAGTCGCGAATTCGCTAGAAAATCGTTGCGGGAGTTTTAACAGCCGAGTTAGAGGATATACGCTCTGCCCGGAAAAATTGAAACGCCCATTGCCGGGCTCCCTTTTCCTCCCCCCTCTGTGCTTTTCGGTCATTATGCAAGACCGGGGAGAGAGATCGAGAGAGTCTCGAGCGGCTGCTACGATCTGACGGCTTCGAGAATCCGGATGTTGATCCTTTTCTTTAATGAGCTTTTACGGGCTTTCGAGCGACTGAGCTTCCGCGGAAAAATGCTTTACGGATAATCAGAGGCGGCGGGGAAGCAGTCAAACCTGCGCAATTGCTCGTTCGCTGATTCTCGGCCGCTGCCGTTTGTGAAAACAGTTTAATTAAAGGAACCTTTTTTTTTTTAATAAAATATACATCTTTTCATCGTTTTGCGAAACGAATAAGAGAAAAGAGATATTTAATTCGTGATTTTAGATTGTAAAAATGAAAGCGTATACGGCAATTTCTTTTTAATAAACAGCAGCATTTTTTTTTTAGGGAAATTAATCGCTCCGCCGTTTGATATTTACCATGAAAGTTTGAACGAAATTGTCTGGATAGATATATTCCGCCTTTTTTGGTGGCTCATAGATTTGATGAAAAGTTTTCGGTTGACAGTTAATCGAAGCGAGTAAATTAGCAAACAAGAGGAAAAAAAAATCGAACGTCTGGCTTTTCAATTACGTAAACTCATTGCCGCCTATAACTTCATGCGCATCGGGATTTCATACGCTGAACGCCGCGACGCGCATTCATTGTCCAAAGTTATATCATGCCGCGCATATTGGATTATTTTCGATTGTAACGTTTTAATAATTAACGGTCACTTTGCGAATGCCGGGCTCCGCAAAAAAAAAACAAAGAAAAGATCCGAGTTATTCGTCGCGATTTTCGAATATTAAGCTTACTTTATTCACGCGGAATTTCTGAAGAAAAATTTTTCATTTAAGAGCTCCCCGCGATTCGAGCGATAAGTCACAGTCTCGCGCCGAAAGGTTTCCTAAAAATTTTGAAAGGGTTTTACGAGCCGGGGTGTGTTGCTAAATGCGCCTGACGTTTCCATTCGAAAGGGACGTTTTCTAAAGACTGGTCGGGATGCGATAAGAAATTTCGAAGTTCATTCGCGGGGAGTTTGCTTAATGAAAAGTACTCCTATGAAAGTGCATGAATACTTTTTACAGCTTACGTAACTTTCTTGAATAAATGTTATTCATAAACAGCCCTTTTCGCATTCATAAAGTTTTGAAGTTCAAACGTTAAAAATATTAGAAATTATTTGAAAAGGCAAGGCTCGCAATATACATTTGAATTTAAAATCGTAAGATATAGAAATTTTTATATATGGCTTTATGATTTCACGCGGTACGGCATTATCGTAATTTCCACCAGAGTTAAAATATTGCAAATAAAGATTCTACCTAATTCATGGAATGAACTGTGCAATAATTAGTTATTTATTTACGAAAAATACATCGTCAGTGAATTATTTTTTCCGAACAAAGTGTAAAATTTCAACGAACAAAGCAAATCAATAATCTTCCGATAAACCGAGAAAAAGCATTAGAAGGAATGTCCACTTTCGAGCGCCGTCGAGCGCTCTAAAAAGGCGAGCGCCCGAAAAAAAAGGAAGAACCACTTTGAAATTGCCCCGAACGGCATTACCTCTAATTTTAATAGCGGCTGCTTATACACACTTATATCCTTGCGTACACGTAAGACTCTTCGCCGGGCAGCTCGGGCAATTAATGCGGAGGCTTATATACGCGGGGCAGCGCACAGCAGCGGCGCAGCAGCAGCAGCAGCAACGGCGTCGCTCTCGGGAAAGCTTCGTAAATCAAGTGTAACAGCCCCAATTCGCTCGGACGGAATAAATTATGCTACCGGCGAGACTCCCGCCGCCGCCGCCGCCGCCGCCGTCGTCGTCGTCGGGGCGCCTCGCGAAAAAGTGCGCGCGGCCGGGTAATAAAAGAGAAATTGCAGCGGCAGCTCGAGTTCGGCAGTAAAGGAGGACGCCTCACGAAAAATTTCGAGTTTTATGGTCCCCGCATTGCGCGCAATTTTATTTTTCCCTCCCTCCCTCCGCCTCCTCCTCCTCCGGGGGGAGGCCGCCGCGTATAAAAACGTCGTCGGCGAATTCGGCGATGACGAGAGAGAGCGAGAGAGGGACTACTTCTAGGCGCGCCGCGTCGCTCTTGAAACTTTCTAATTAACGTTCGCCTATTTTTTGTTCGACTCTCCTTCTTTCGTCGCGCGGCGCTCCGGGCGCTTTTTATATAAGTGAATTTGCTTACGGCTGGCTGGGGGGAAGGAGAGCTCCTCGCGCAGAGCCTTTGATGGCTCTGCCCGAGCTTTTTTCGGTTACGATGGATTTTCGCCCGGCGGCGAGCGACGTAATGCGCTTTTCGGTGACTTGATTTTCAGCGCCGAACGAAATCGGATTATTTGGGATTCTTATATTTTGAATTGAAACTTTACTTTGCGCTTTCATTTGCGGGAATGGCCGACTTGCTTAATTGGCTCGATGAAACTTTGAATATATCTGCTTTGAAAGAAATAAAATGTATTTTATTTTTTTTTTTTTTTTTTGTTCGAATCTTCGTTATTTCGAGTTAATTTGCGGCGAATTTGTCGGGATTCCGCCTCTCCTCCGCCAACCAACTACATAATAAACTTTAAATAAACAAGCCGTACATATTACGCAAATTTGTAACTATACAACTTCCGGAACGAAAGTGCACGCAGGCATCGACCGAATTCGGTCCTTTATTCCCAAAAAACAATGATAAGCCGCCCTTTAAATAAAGTTTAATGAAAATAAGTATGAGAAAATTCCAGCGAGAGCCGTAAAAGTGCCCTAATATACCGCGGCGTAAACATTTAATACACCAGCGCAGAGTACAGTAAAGGGCGCTCTTTAAAAGCCAGCGGAGCCCTCATGATTTCATCCTAATACGACGGGCTCGAAATAAAGTACAACTCGAATAAGCAGCTAAGCACAAGCAATATACACGTCTAACCTACATAGGGGGAACTTGCGCGCGGATTTCAATTGGCTCGCACGGCGCGCCGCGGCACGAATAAAACGCAGCCATCAATCCCTTTATAATCCAATAAATCCCCTAATAGAGCCCATAGCTCTTTCTCTCTTTCGCCCGGCGAGTCGGCGCGCTTTTTGCCCTCTCAATGGCACCGTAAAGCTCTCTCTCTCTCCGTCTTTTTCTTCGAGCGAAGAGCCAGACACGTACACACATGCACACACAGACGCGTACGTGATAGTCGCCAAGGCGCAGTGTCTAATTGCAGAAAAAGCCTCGGCCGATGCATTATTCGGCACACTTCTGCGATTGACAATGACCGACGGCCAACTTCGGGCACGAGATTTAAGCTTTTTCGGCTCGAAAAGCATTGGTCACGCGTAGTTTAGTGTAGATTTTCAGCGCTATTCGCGGAATTGATAATTATTTTTTGGGTAAAGGTTTTGCAAAATCAATCTATCCATAAAAGTATAGGATCCTTTTATAGTGGTTTTGAATAAGAGGGTTTTCATTTCAGAATTAATTTAGAGTCTTATTTATTTTTTATTTATTTAAACCAGCATACGTACATTCTCAATTAATTGGTATGCATCTCGCAAAGGTAAATAAAATTACCTGCTCGCAAAGCCTGACACAGTAGTACTTACGTAACTAAACTTAAAACTATACTATTTTATTATTTTATTCTATACTAATAAATACTGACAAATTTTTCATGCAAGAAAATTTCTTTTAGACTGTAGATCTGAACTCGAAAAGGTTATTTCTTATTTAAAACATCGAAGCTCACTGAATTTATCGATACATTTTTAAGAAACTGTAATTACTAAATAATTTGCAAATATAAAGCTGCACTTTTTTTCTTCAACGACTCGACTAACAGTAATTCTGAAATAAGACTTTGAACTAGTCTCGCGAACAATTTGCTTGAAAATTCACTCCAATGTCCTCGCCGCACTACGTAAAAGACTCGGCGAACGTTCAATACATACATATCCCAAAGAGCGCCACATCAAAATCGAAAAAAGCCCCCCCTCCCTTCCAAATTATTTGTCCATCTATCAAACCCCCTCGCCAGCGCGAGCGAGAAAGGGCCTGCGATGCACAGACTTACGCCTGGCTACGGGGCTCCTCTCCGCTCGGGGCCACAGAATCGGCTCTCCGCGAATAGCCGCTTATTACATACACGATCGGGCATAGAGCGCTGCGCGGCGTTGCTCTCCCGCGTGATTTACGGGCCGCGGAGAGCACGGCGCGCGGTGCGGCGCAGGTGCGTTCCCTCTCTCTCTCTATCTCGAAGCGAAGGGGAAATTTCGCCTGGACGCCGCGCCGCGCGCAAAGATCAGTCGCGAGACGCAGAGTGCGAGAGCCGCGCGCTCCAGTTCCCACGGGCGGACCGATTTTCTGGCCTCTGGCAAATGAGTCATTGCGCGCGAGGGAGTTTTAGGCTATCGGCCCCGAGCTATCTTAAGCGGCGAGCGTCGATCGCTATTTGTACCTCGGCGCGGGCTCGTTTTATTACTTCTGGGGATATTGGAGTTCGATTTCGTTGTCGATTAAACGTTTCGGTGTTTCGCAACGGATATATGCGTGTATATAAGGCGCGCTTGATCGACGAGGACAAACTGAATTGAAAACAAAGCTGCTCGCACGCGGCGCGCGAGGCTTTAAATTTTTACTGCGCGCGAAAGGGTGGAAAATTGCGTTATTATTAAGTTTTAGTGAGTTTTTTTTTTCTTTTTTTTTTCAAGTTTTTTGGTAAATATTTAAAAACTGTCAAACTGAAACATTCATGAACCACCAGTTGCTCGCATCGCGGTGAGCGCATCATAAAACGTTATTTCTTTACTACTCAGAAATATGTAAGCATTCCATTTGCATACATTAGATAAAGCAGATTATTCTTGCTTCCTCGTATTTACATACCTTTTGAACCTCGAAACTTTGACTGCTCTTGATAAACAAGAATCTAGCTTTTTGTTTTAATTAACGTTGACGAATATAACTACAGAATTATTTCCTACGTGAAAAAATTTCTCAAAGCAATAAACAAATAGCGTTGTCCTCAATTCATTACTTCATTTCAGTCAAGAGCCTACGAATTCTAAAGTAGACAGCAGAATTTAATAAAATAATATTCTGAGAAAACTAGGGATCAGATTGCTTCGCCGACCGAGAAGGCAAGGGACAAAACGCCATTCAACGCTAATATACGTTATCAAAGCGGCGGCATTACTCAAAATCCGCGAGAACCTCGCCAAACAAATTCCGTCGAATTCCACACTTCCCCCGCGACTATCAGCTTTCAGTTTCCGCGATAGAAACGGTATACACTGCAGCGGCGCGACGGCCCCCGAGATTCTCGCGGCGATGATTAAGCTCTCTCTCTCTCTCTCTCTCTGCCTCATTGTCGATTCTGCGTGCGGCGCGTTACGTCGCCCCGGAAGTGTCGCGCGTCGGCGAAATCCGAGGCGATTCCCGTACGCGCGGGAGAGTCATTATAAGAAGCGGCCGCGGAGGAAAGAGATGCGCGCCCGGGAGAGACTTAGCGGCGAGTCCGCGGGATTGACAGGTGCGCCGGGAGATCCTATCGGCGGCTTCTCCGCGCGCCAACGGACCAATGACGAACTGTAAAAGCGCGGCGAGGCGAAGGGAGCTGCACAGATCGAGCCGAGGAGATGCGTACGTGCGGCGACGGATCGCAAGCGGAGTGGAGTGTCGCCCGGGGGGGAGGGGAGAAGGATTGTTGTTGATTCTAGATTTCGAGGCGAGCTTTTTCTTCAAATTCTGCAAATAATGCTTGGGAAGGTTTTCAGTACAAGCTTTCTTTGTGCGGAGAGAATGACTGGGAGATGAATTTGGAATTTGAGGGGAGGATTTTGATTTTGGTAATTGACGAGCCTCGCGGATGAAAGGCTTGCAAATTCAGTAAAAAAAAAAATTATAGCATATAAGTTGTTTCGTTGTTATTTTAGGATTATTAAAGATTTCTTTTAAATAGCTGAAGATAATGTTTTATGCGAATATGAACCTTTTTTCTGAAATAAAATAAAAAAGACACTCAAATCAAGGTGTGCGGGAGCGCGCCGAAGGCAAGTACGTGTCTGAGAGTGACCACACACCTCATACATTGATGTAGGAGCACGCGAGTTAAAAGACTTTTTATATTAAATCTTGCTGCTTATGTAGCAGTATAAAAATGAATAAAGACTATATCTTTGAATAAACTATCCAAATCAAAAAGTTTTATTCAAAAAGATCTCGTATTATTAAAGATATTCACGTTTGAATTTTTCAAGAGTCGTTTTCCGATTCTTTTTTCCTACTTTTCAGACATTTTACTCGTTTGTTATTGGTCAGACTTTTACGTAGCCAACCAATAGCAAGCTAGGAAGGAGAAACTGTATGTGTTATAAAAATAAACGAGTATATACTAGAAAGGTGCTGCTGATAGTAAACATAGTAATTCAATAGATCTAAAGTCAGCATCAGATGTTCAAGTGATTCTGAAACTTCAGATTCAGAATCTATAAATACAGCTCATCTGGAATCAAAAGTTCGATTGGAAGCTGCTTATTTACTACACACATTAGTTGAAAATACACAAAGTAAGGAATTATTTGGTTACTGGACACAAATAGTTGCTAGTGGCTCACAAAGTGATACTAGAGTATTAATAAGGTACATTTTAAGAGAATCAGTTTCATAAATTCAACAAATTGTCCTTAGTATTTCCTGGTGAAGATGTAGAGTAGAAGTCTTTTGTAACTGTTTTTAGCATGCTCAGTTATGCCTTAAAGCAGCACATCTATTGAAATAGATCTAATTGGATCAACGAAGTCATTGATATTTCAGGTAGCCTTAAATTACATACACTCAATAATTGGTGTAAGTGCATCCAAAAATTATCTCACTAATGTTCAAATTTTCATTCACCGACTAAAACATAAAAGTGACAACTTAAAATTTTTTCAAAGGACTTGAAATCTTTGACGCAAAATGAAAATTTAAGTAATGTAACACTTGTTACAAAACAAGAATTCAAAGTACACAGAGCAGTGCTTTCTGCAAGAAGTTCAGTTTTTAATGTAGTGTTTCATTCAAAAGAAGAAAACCAAAAAAACAAGGCTACCATTAAAACTATAGATGGTGAAGTTAAGAATGAAGTATTGCTTTATATTTATTCTGGTGCAATTAAAGAACACATTGTTAAAAATATAGCTGAGAATGTCATAGTTGCTACAGATAAATATGGTTTAAAAAGCCAAATTTATTTGTGGTACTATGCTCAGCTCCAATTTAACAGCAGAGGATATATTTTATAATTCTCTGCTGTTAAGTTTTTTTATCAACAAGGACTTCTGTATAGAAAATTAAAGCTTATTTTTATTCTCTATGCCATTTTACTGCATAATGTAGCGTATTGACACAAGTTAACGTAAATTTAGAATAGTGTACCCAACTCGTGTTCAAGATGATATTTGGCAAACTTTTTGTTTAATATACTAGTATATAACGCCTACGCATAGGTAATTCTCGCACGAGCTCAGTTTATCATCCGAGCGTAGTGTATTTTGAGCACTTCTTCTGCAATGTGCTATTCCTAAACAATTTTTCTCCGTATAAAATACCATAAAGTTTTGCTACCATAAAGTTATTTTTCTAAACAGCTGTGCAAAAGTTCGATTTTGTGCACTTAATTAGGTGCTTAAAGTACTAAATTCCTGCACTAATTCAGTATTAAATAAATGAACGTTTGCATGCTTAGAAAATTGATAATAATAGTAGTAGTAATATAATTAACTTAGCAGAGTACTTGACTTATTGATTATTGATTTCATTCCTTTTTTTTGTTTAAATTAGTTTAATTGTATTTAACATCAGTTATTTAAATTTTTAAAGTGCAACATTTTATATAGACGTTTATTGCAAACAGATCACTATCTCTTTTGTGAAGAATTGTTAAAGTGACTTCTTTTAAGAGAGATTGAGAAACAAATTTGTATTAAACAGTCATTATTTAAATTTCTAAAGTACCATTTTTATAAAAAAAATTTATATTCGTTCTAAAAATATTACAACCTATTTAATCGTGTAAAAAACATTTCTTATAAACTATTATTAATTTAAGAGGTTTTAAACTGTTTTACAATAAAATAGTTTACAACAGTCATTCCTAGAGTAGTGATTACTTCCTTCCGAAAACCAGAAATGAAATTTTGTAATCTTAGCTTGACCTACCATAAAGAATGCAAGTCAAGTGAATACATTTTCACCCTATACACTGAAAGACTGTAATATTTTCTCATACTGAGGTTGCGCGCTTGGCAAACTTTTTCAATAAATGTTTCAATAATTGAAAAACCTCATGCGAATTGTTTTTACCTTCTTTATATAACTTTCGATCCCTACTCATCCCTCGAGTAGTGAATTAGTTGCTATAAATTACGTTGATAAAATTGACTCAGCAAACCAAAAAGAGTATCAGCTAAACGAGCGCAATACCGTAAAATCCTCGCTAATTGAATATCAAAAGGCCCAGCATGAGAAGACAGCCGCCGCTAAAATAAAGCAATCAAAGCCTCGATAGCCCCGCTACATTTCATTTCCAACAAAGCAGCGCTCGCTGCTCCGCCGTCGTCCATCCTTCCTAGAGAGCCATCCGCGGGAGATAAAACAAATAGCCAGTTAGCGGCGAGCACGGAACTATTATTTATCGGCGCGCGAGGCTGCTCGCGCTCCCTTCTTTCTGGGCTCTGCGCCTTTTTTTTTCTCAAGAAGGAGAGCCCCCTCCGACGGGGGGATCGGAGCGAGCCACGACGAGGAGAGATCAAAAGCACGATTCCACGGCAACAGCTCTTGACGGCTCGCGTCTCGAAGGTGTTTCATATCTGCCTCTATCGCCACGCAGCTCGAGCGTGAAATTCGACCAGCGGGGCATCTCCCCCCCCTCTCTCTTTCTCTTTTACTCTCATATTCTCTCTCTCTCTCTCTTTCGTCGTCGAAGACGTATTACGAGCCAAAGCCAGCTTCGCCCCGGAGAGAGAGAGAGGCTCTCTTTGTTTTTTTTTTGCCCGGCCGCCTGCCATGTCCGAGGTGTTAAGTAGAATGGGAACTTGACGGCTGGAGAGGAGGAATCTTTGACGCCGAGGCGCGCGGCGTGATTAATTACTGAAGCGCGCGGCTACCGATGCTTTTTTTCGGGATAAGTAAACGCTTGTAATGACTATCAAAACAATGGCTACTTGTTTCACGGGAATTCGTTGATTGATTGTTTCAGTTTCTTTTTTTAAAATATGAAAGATTAATTATGCATTAGGCGCTGTATCGACTAGTATTGAACTAATTTTATTACTTTGAATCACGGCGATCGCTAATTCGCAGATTAAAGTTTTCAGGAACTGTAATAGCCAGAAAATCCGAGCCACCCTGTAAGGAAAAAGTAGCACGTAGCCCTCCCCCGCTGAAAAAGAGTACCGCAAGAAGATAAGACAAAGAAGAAGGAATTAAAAGAGCGAGAATCAGCGAGGGACAAAGAAGTATAGAGAAAAGCTCCGCGGCCTTGCGAAAAATTGAGAGCACGAAAAGGCCGGGAAAAAGGGGGCCAGGATAAAGAAGCAGCAGCAGCAGCAGCGGCAACGGACGAAGAAGAAGAAGAAGCAGCCCAGAGATTACCGTGGGATCTACTCTCGGGTGTACGGCGAAGGGTTCGTCGGTGGTAGTGGAAGACAAGGTAGAGAAGCTTAGCCCTCGTCGCCGGGGCTCCAGCTGCGCTGCATGTGCGTCGTTTGCCGCGAACGTGACGTTGCCTGTCATACGTATATACGAGAGAGAGAGGGGCTCCGTGCCGCGCTGCTTTTTCATATAAGACCTACTTATCATAAGGGCCTGCACGAGGATCAGGCGGCGCGCGCGCGCGCGCGCACGTATATACTATACAGACGGAGCGAGGGCCTCCCTAATAAGCGCGCGCCGGATAGCCGCGGCCTTTATTTTGCTTATTTCGAGCTCGACGACTCCGAAGCCCACCGCTATCGGATCCATGTATAAGGAAGTAATATACGCGCCACCGCCGCGCGAGAGAGAGCCGTGTGACATTGTTCTCGCCGCGGCGACGGCGGCCGTGTGACGCCACCGTTAACGCCGCCTGCACACACACACACACACACACACCGCGCGGCTACTGCCGCGACGCCGGTCACGCGCTTGTAATGAGAAGCGCGCGGGGGCCTCTCGGCTGCCGGGAGCGCTGTCGTTTGGGAAGCTGGAATGTCGCGCGGCCTATGTTCGTTTTCGAGAAAATTTCCGAGGGACGAAAGAAGAACGGGCTTTCGGTGCAGGCGGCGTTCGAGAGTTTCGTTCTTTTTTACAGTTTTTTTGTTTCATTTGGAGTAAAGTAACGTTCCGTTTTCCTTGGAAGATTTAAAAAAAGTGTTACTGCAGAGCTTTTCGTTGAAATGTTGCCAGGTGACGTCGAAAAAACAAGTGACCCCAATCGTTTTCAAAATTTAATATCCCGCGAACAAAAAGCTCGAAAGTCCCTTTGACGACCCCCTTTCGAGTGACGTCAGCCCGCAGCCCGACGACAAGCTCCCAAAATTCCCGGACAATAACCGTCGATCCGTCCGCGTCGGAAAAGAACAACTCTCTCTCTCTCTCCAGCGGTGACGTCTTTCAGAATTTCGCCGGGCGGCGCGCGTCGCAATTGACTTTTTCATTTCTCTCCTCCGGGGCGGCGGCGGCGGCGGCTTGCGCTCTCCGTGCTCGAGAGCGCGTCCACGGAATTTCGAAATGGGCTTCTTCTCCCCCTCTCTCTCTCTTTCTCTCTGTCCACGACCTCTATCTCTCTCTGTCTTCTTGCCCGGGCGAGGCGCGCAACCCCCTTAAAGTCCCGGCGGCAGTTGCGACGCGACGCGATTCGTGAGCCGAATCGATAAGTGGACTAATGCGCGCCGCTGGATATTGTCCGGTTCGATACTGAATCTACGGAGGATGCGCTTTTTCTTTTCGGGATGAGTTATTGGCGCGCGAGGATGCCGTATTTTAGGGGCGAGGAGCTGCTTTGCTGACGCCGACGTATCGGTCGGCGTTGCAGCCTTTAAAACGCTCGAGTTCGTTGGGGAAATTATTTTTTTATCATCGGAATGTTGATTATTGAAATAAATTTTCGAAAAGATTCAAAAGTTGAAAAGATTCGTTTTCAACGTCATTTTTTAATATCCGATAAAACTTACTTCAAAAGTAGACATTTTACAATTTCGAAAGTTGAAGTCAAATATGCGATGAAAATTTCGGAATCCTACGTCACGTTCGCCAACGTGACGTTTGCGAGAGTGAAAACTCCATATTTTACAAAAAAGCATATTCGACAGAAGATCAAAAAACGGTGCGTTTCGGTAAAGATTTTTGGTAGCATCTAAGGAAAATGAATTCTGCGTTCACTTCGCGGGGGTAACGAATAAAAATTGTGCTTCCGAACTTTTACATCGCCTACAGCTTTGTTACGGTCCTTTTGTCGTCGACGGACAAAAAGTACCCAACTAAACAATCGCAGCTCGCAAATCAGCAATTACCCCCGGTCCTGCAAAGCAGAGCCTTTAGCCTCCGAAATCCGAGGCTTCCTTTTGCAATTTCTTAATTAATTAACCAAGTTTTCCAAAAAAGGCAAGAGAAAGAGAGAGAGAGAGCGAGCTCAAAATAGAAATCCGAGAAGCGCGGCCTCTCATCGTTCTCACTCGCATTCGATTTCAAGGAATCCGAGACAGCAGCGCCGGCTAATTAAGCTCGGATTTTTCAAAACTCGATCCTCTCCTTTCTCTCTCACCGTGCTGTAACTGCACGCGCGTAGGTAACACATGCTCGACGCGTATGCTTAATGGGCTCCCCCCCCCCTCCCCCGTTCGACTGATTCGCGGCCTCACGCATTATACCTACTAATTCCGCGTAATTAGCCGGCGCGCCCGGGCTCGGGTCGTTAGTTTTCGATTGTGATTTCGGAGGAGCTGCACAGGGCCGAGCGCGGGCTTTGATAATAATTGGCTCTCGGGAGCGCGCGGCGAATTCGGATTTTTGCGAGAGAAGCCGGGGGACAGAGACGGGTCGAAATGGAAATTCGGAGAGTACAGAGAAAATATTTGTAGTGGAATGTGAGCGGGGAGGAGTGGAGTCGTTAGCCATTCGTTTCGAGCTCGATCTCGGCGCTTTGTCACCGACGAGGGCGGCGTAAATCTTCGTCCGAACGAGGATAATTTAAACTCTTTGCCGGCGAAACGGAATGGAAATCCATCGCCGGGAGCGAATTATCGCGGCGCGTAACGCACGATTTGCTCTCCCCGCTTATATCGCTTAATCGCGTTATGATCGTCAAGGAAATTGATGTATTATAAGCGCCTGTTATCGTACGGAATGGAGACGATAGAAAAAAAAAGCGCTTACAAAAGCGAAAACTGCATGGAAAACAGAGGGAAAATAAGCGAAGACTAATCGGCCCGTGGCTATTACATCATCCTCCCCGCGTCTCCTCCGTCGCTCGCAATCTTTCTTGGAACGCGTGCTCGACCACAGACGACACTAACAATAACAATAGGAAACGCAGGAGGGCGAATATCCCGGGCAGAGAGAGAGAGAGAGAGAGAGAGCATCGCTCGCTCTCGCTTAAATCTAACCGCGCCTGATATACTAAGTCTCTCTTAGGGCAAAGAAAGAGCGAAGACCCGCCGAAGCAGCAGCATCGGCAGCGGCGGCAGTAGTAGTAGTAGTAGTAGTAGTAGTAAGGCGAAGGCCAAGAGAAGAGAGGAGACGACGAGAAGAGAAGCTGCGGGAGGAGGAGGAGGAGGAGGGAGGAAGGAGGGTGGCGTAGATAACCTCTGCATCCTAGTGCCAAGATAACCTGACGTGACCCGGCAGCAGCGCAGTCCTCCTTGCTGAATAATTACGGGTAAGGTAAGGAGAGAGGAGGTATAAGACTGCACGGCGGGAGACCTGAACCTAGTCGCCTCTCTCTCTCTCTCTCTCTCTCTCTCTCTCTCTCTCTCTCTCTCCCAGCGATGTTATCGACCTGCGGAGAGTCTTGGCCCCAATCCACGCACATACACAGCCGCCCAAAGCTTCTTCACTTCGGCACCGATATCCGCACCCACACCACTCTCTCTCTCTCTCTCTCCGCTCTTTCCTCTCTCGTCCCAGTTCCAGGCCAAAGCTGCTGCTGCTGCCGCCGCCGCCGCCGCCGCCGCGCTGCTCGTGACCAAAGAGCACGCAGGGCTCCGGTCACGAGTCGCCGTGCCACGCACACGACCAAAAAGAGCTGCTACCAAAGGAGCTGCCTGGTGGTCCCTCGCGTTATACAAGCGCGTAAGCCATCGGGGCTTCTTGGAAACTGCATCGACTTTTGACGGCCGCTCGGGATTCCTTTTTTTTTTCTTTTTTTTTAATTGATGCCGGGATCCGCGCTGTAATTTCCTTTTCGCACGGGATTTACTCGCTTTTAAATCGGCTGTAAATTGAAATTAGCCGTCGATTCGGAGGGCCCCCCCGATTGAATTATTATACCTCGCGTCGGGGGCCTTAAAAGACTGTAATTGCGCGAGCCGACTCGTAATTTCGCCGGCGAGCGAACTTTCGAGAGTCGAAACCCGCGGCACCGGCAAAACTTAGTCCCGTCTCTCTTCAAGGATTCGTTCGATTTTCCGCGAGAACTCGACGTCATTTTTCCCTTCGACGATACGCAAACAGAGCGCGCGCGCCTCCTTCGAAGATTAACGGCGGAGAGCGCCGTGCAGTGTGCCAAACGGCGGAATCCATAAGTCATCGCGTGCATAAAACAGCGAGCGAATGATTAGAGAGAGAGGGCAGCGAGAGTCCGTCCGCTTCGCGCGACGGGCTCGTTAAAAATGTAGCCGCCGAAAAAACGACAGCCGCGGCTAATGACGTTTAGCGGCCAGTCAACTGGAATAAAAGGATCGAATGAGCTTCGGGCCAGAGAGTTTTTCCCCCTCGCGCCAACATAGACGCTGTATTAATTATCGTCTCGGTACACGCCGTTGAAAATAGCCGAGCGCACGTCGGTCATCGACGTCACGTATTCATTATTCAGGTCCGAGAGGGACAGAAAGAGTGTGTATATATACATATATATATATATATATATATAAAGCTTATTCGGCGACGTCGAAAGCCCGTCAGCGGAAGTCGAGAGAGCTAAAGGTCTAATTTCCATTTACTCGTTTTAAATACAATTTTCCTGGATATCGCTCGCGGGCCGCGATCGCGAGAGAGAGAGAGAGCCGTGCGCGCAGGTAATCCGAAGTTTATTTTCGGAGAGAGAGCAGAAGCGCCGCGCGCCGCGGCACGCCGGCTGAAATATTCGCGCGCGCGAGAGAACCATCACCGTCCGTTAGCTCTCGGTCCAATCAACGTAACTTAGCGCGAGCTTTCATTGAAATGTGGGATATAGGTACGTCACGGGGATTTGCTATTAAGGGACCGATCGATTCCGCGCCGATGCCTATTGCGAGCTCCTGCGGCAGGGAGGGGGAGGGGAGGAAAAAATTACGAGGAGCGCGGAATTTTCGGGCTGAAAGACGCTGTCGATATTTTTGAAAAATGCCCCGTACGTGGAGGTGACGCGCGCGGCGTAGATTTTTTAGTTTTCATCGATATTTATTTTTGTGTACGAGAGTTTTCGGCTCGCTCTTTTTTTAACAAGCTGCGAATCGACGGTCGTTTTGAGGTCAGTTTTACGAGTTTTATCTTACGAACAACTATATAACCATCCGAAAAGAGCGACGCGGTACGTTTTTTCGATCGATTTATAAATAAAGCTCTCGCAATCGAATATCCCAAGTAAGCTCTGCCTAGAAAAAGTCGCCTCGTCCCTTCGTCGGGAGCTCCAACGTATATATATCGGGCTCCTCACGCGCCGCGACCTCGAAAGGGAATAAGAAAACAATCCTCTCTCTCTCTCTCCCTCTCCACCGGTCCGTCTTATATCCGCCACGGAAAGAAGAGCCCGTATCTCAGTCCTTCCTCGGAGCCACTTAATTGACACTCGGCTCGGCGGGCTAACACGCGGCGACCCCCCCGCTGCCGGGTTCCGCATGCGGAATATCGCGGATCTCCATCTGTCGTCGTCGCCGGCGGCGATTCCTCACGCTGCTGCCGCCGCCGCCGGCAGCCGCGTGTCCAATCGTGGAAATGGCAACACGTCCGAGAGCGCGAGCACGCGGAAGGCGCGCTCTTTGGCCTTTGGCTCTCTCTCTCTCTCTCTTTCTCTTTGTGCTGCTGCTGCTGCTGCTGCTCCTGCTGCAGGCCGCGAACGACGACAATTAACGACGTCGCCGCCGAGAGGGAGGCGCACAGGCCTGACGGGGGAGCTTATTTTTTCCCGCCGAGGAAATTGTGTTCCGAGCGAAGGGGCTGCGCGCAAGGAGGAGGAGAGCTGGGAATTAGGCCGGTTTAATTGCTTGTTTGCGCGCCATTTGAATTCGCAGCTGCCTCGGAGCTTGCGATGGTTTGAAATATTCGGGTACCTTCACCTTTCTACGAATCAAAAATACTACGTTCCGTGTAGCTTCGGCTATAAAAACTATTAATATCCACGATTTTCTTATACATGACGTGGATAGATTAATCTTTCATTTTTTTTCTCCACCACCATTGATTATCTATATCTGTAGCGAACGTTCTCGGAAAATATAATTATTTCACCGTCCATTCTAAATTCTCTTATCCGAGGCGGACGCGAAGCTCTCGCATAAATTCTTATTTTTAATATTTTATTTACCCGCGACGAGCTACGGCCGCGGAACATAACTCGATGAGAGCCGACTCTACAATGTCTCACGTTAGTGCATCGTGAAATATGCAAATCCCCGTTAAAATTTCACAGTCAAATCGGAAAATCGACTGGCGCGCGGTCCGTTCTGATTTTAGAAAACGGCACTATCGGAGAGATGCCCCTCTCCCTGTCCTCCTCGTTTCGAAATTCGCAGTCGGACGGTGGCGATTTTCCGGCGATTCCCACCAAAAGCCGCGGGCTAAAAAATCGTCCGCGGCGATCGATCGGTCCGATCATTAACGAGAGGGGCCTCTGCGAAAAGGGGCAAAAACAAAGCTCCGCGGAGAGGCCTCTCTCGGGGGTCTCTCGCGCCGTGGCGTCGAGAAGCGTGTCGTCTGGGTCTCCCCCCTCGGATATATCGCCGGTACCATCCAGCCTCCTCGGGATCAGGAGAGAGAAAGAGAGAGAGAGAGAGAGGCAGCGGCGCTGCTGCTGCTGCTCGGGATAGATCTCGATCGATAGATCCCCGAGCCTATTTACTTTGAGCTCCGGAAAGCGGAGCTCTCGGATTTATGGCGGCCGGAAGAAGAAAGAGCGAATCCCTCCTGCACACAGCACACGAACGATCGTGCCGCGATGATGCCCGAGATGAGGGCTCCCTCCTCCCGCACGAAAAAGAGAGAGAGAGAGAGAGAGAGGAGGAGGGACACGATCGCGGAGGGAGGGATAGTTTGCTCTGGATTCCAAGCGTGACCCCTCGCTGACCCGGCGAGAACATCGCTCCGCTCCGCAATTATGCCTCCCTCTCTTTCTCTCCGCGGGATGTATATCGAGAGGAGAGAGGGAGCCGATCTCACGAGGGAGAGAGAGAGAGAGGTAGGTAGGTACCTGCTACGTAAGCGCCTTACGTGCAAGCAGCGGAGAGAGAGAGAGAGAGAGCGAGAGAGAGCGAGCCTGGTGCAGTGGAGAACGGGATACGCGCTAAGTGGCCGCAGGATTCGGAGGAGGCCCCTTATTAGCGAGCCCCTTTTTAGCCGGTGCGCGCGCGCCTGGAATGTCCCGGCGATGCTGCGCGGACGCGGCGGGCATCGGCGCGCTGTGCGTGTCTTTTTGCGCGAACGCGAAATGGATACAAATCCCCCGCCGAAGGAGGTATGCGTTAAAGAGGAAGTATAGGTGTTAAAGCCAGCGTGTAAATAGCTAAGCCGGGGGGAAGGGCATGTATTTTCTGCTGGCCGGGGGAGAAAAATTTTAATTTATTTCCGAGGCTCTTTTTGCTCGCTTCGACGAGGGCAAAGGCGGCGAGGGTCCTCTTTTTTTTAAAAACAGAACATTCAGCTTTAGAGAATTGATCTTTGGAGAACGATTTTCTAATGATGAAAAATGTCTCTTTGTATTTTTTCGAATAATAACTGTATTGCAATTCCAAAATTCTTTTTAAAAATGTATTTTCAATTAAACCTCTACTTTTTCTGTTTTCATTTCGAGCTTAGATCTTTATTTTGCTTCTCTCCTCTACATTTTTCGAAAAACGAAATCGCTCGTTACTGCAGCTGCGCATTGATTTAACCGAAACGCACTAAATTTTTTATTTATTCAACTAAAAGGCCGTAAAAAAAGTGTATTTTGAAAATTTGACAAAAGAGTTGTCCGTCCGAATTGACACAACGGTCGTAAAATTTCATAAACCCATTCACATCCGCAGCATAAAAACCGTATATTACCTAATAAACCAAACTCATTTCTCTAGAAGTTTACCGTCCTTTTAAAAATTTTTCAAATAATAAATTTCGAGGCAGCATAGACGTTCAAGGGCACAAAGCACCCGTACCATTTGCATTTAAAAATCAATAATGCTTAGCTCCGAACAAAATCTGCGCGCCGTAAACATCCTAATTGAAAGCAGCCAAGCATCGAATAGCGGGGCGACTTTACGCCGCAACAAGTCCATTTCCACCAAACCACCTACAATACAAGCCCCATCGTCGCAAACGACTGGGGGAGAGAAAATACGCAGCGCGTATAAAACTCGACTGTATACAGCCTCGATGAGTAGATAAACAGTCGTTAACCGGGCCGAAACGATCGTCGCCGGCGGGGGTCCCCCTAAACACGCACAATTAATTTTACTCCTTATACCGCGAAGAAAGCGAGCCTGCCTGCCGGATCGTTATAATTTGCGCGCAGGAAAGATTCCTAGCGACATCGCGAGCGGGTCAGCCGCTTCGAGGTTGCCGACCTCCGAGCTGCGTGTGTGCCAAGAGAGCGCCGCGAGGAGGTAATGCCGTGCCTTATGAAAATAACGCCCCGATTGATTTTGGGCCGTTCTTTGGCCCTCGAGGGATTTATGGGCTTCGCCGGAATTTTCACCTGAGGAGGCTTCATAAGAATAGCTTTGGCGACTTTTGCAAATTGTATGACGAATAGGATTTTTGAAGATCACACAAGCTTACAAAATGACACCGGCTTCCTTACCCAGAAACCTGAGTATACTTTTCCGAAGGTTTTCAATGTGCTGAATCCAAATCTGGCGGCAGAATTGCTCTATCGCGTCAGGATTTTCAGATATCCTAACTTAAAAGTGAAAAAAACACCGTTTTTGCCCATTTTTGAGGTTATGTATGCACGACAGGTTTTTTGTTCACAAAAAAGTACATTCAGAATCTTAAAGTACAAGTCTTCCTCTTTCAAATGACGCTGAGTTTGCTCAAATATCTTTTGTTCGCTGATATTTTGGAATTTTATTTTTATAAATTTTCCTATATCTGGAAAATCATGGAAATAACATAGGTATTGTCCGCAATAGATCACTTTTTAGATTAAAAAACATAGAGTTTGCTGAAATATCTTTTTTGTTCGCTGATATTTTGGAATTTTATTTTTATAAATTTTCAAATTTTCCTATATCTGGAAAATCATGGAAATAACATAGGTATTGTACGCAATAGATCACTTTTTAGATTAAAAAACATTAAAAATATGTGAAATTCTCTAAAATTGCAATGCTTTTATGTATGAAAAGGCATATTCTATCAAAATTCAAGATCAGTTTTCATGAATTTTTCGATATAAAAATAGTTACTTTTAGTTAGTTAAAAGTACAAATCTAAATGGAATGTAATGAAAATACCATTAAGAGTTAATATTTTTTGGAGTAAAAATGATAATGCCATGTTCCCTTAATTCACTAATATATCACGTTTTCTCAACCAAAACTCACATATTAACACACATAACACAATACAAGCTCACGTACCCCAAGGCCACAAACCCCAAGCGCATACAACCCTAGCTCACAAACCTGAAGCTGAAAAACTCAAGTCCATTCTTTAGCGACACATGAAGTTCTTCTTCAGGCACAATTAAAATTTATTTGTAAATTTTAAATTAATAAAAAGTATGTTTACAATGCAATTTATTTACCCAAGAAAAAACCTGGCGTGCGTACATAACCTCAAAAATGAGCAAAAACGATGTTTTTTGCACTTTTAGGTTAGGATATCTCAAAATCCTGACGCGATAGAGCAATTCTGCGGCCAGATTTGGATTCAGCGCATCGGAAATCTTCGGAAAAGTAGAGTCTAGTTTCCGGGTAAAAATTTTGTTGGCCTATGTTATCTGACGTTTCGGACTTTAGTGATAAAAATAGTTACAGAAGTTGGTAATTACTTATAACGCTGCCTTTATTTTAGTTGCCATTTTACACGGAGAAAAATGATTAAGAAAAATTATTATACTCGTCAGTAAATCGAGGACAAACTTTGAATTAGGCAAAAATTAATATAAAGTATAGTAATTTTCACCCTAACTCAAAGTGTGTTCTCGAGTTACTGAAAAGTATAATAATTTTTCGTAAAACGTTTCTCTCCGTGTAGTATTTATTTGCTAGGTTTTAAAGAATTTAATTTATTTTCTACGTAAGTGTAGTTTATTTAGTTATTATGTATTAAGTATACATACAACTTTTAAATTATGTAAAGAGAGTTGCTTTGCACGTTTAATTTACTCAGCTTTTAAAAGTAAATACTCCAAAGTAGCTAATTAACAATTAAAGACTTATAAAATATCAAGCAGAGTACTTACACTTTACCCTTCATTCCCCAAGCACTAAACCAAAATTTATTTACCCAACTCAATTATACAAGCTCGTAAAATTAGAAACAACGCCAGCCCAGGACGTTTATCGCCCTGCGAACCTCCCGTCGAGGAACTCGAGCAGCGTGATTTCAGCGCGAATTCAGCGCAGACTCTCCTCCTCTGCCTTGGCGTTTCATTGAAATTCCTCGATAAGCCCCGCTGCCGCAAAAAGAAAAGCAGCGGCAGCAGCGCCGCGGCCGCGATATAATCCCCCGTAATGATCTATCTGTGCGATATATTGCACATTACAAGCGCCATTACTCGGAAAAAAAGAGGGCTCTCAAGACGCTCTATTAATGCCCCCCCGGTGCATTTTTTAGCTCGCAAAGTATACCCTAATTACGGAGCGGCCGCGCGACACGAGACTTTTTCGTGGCCGATGCCTTCCGGAAAGTACTCCTCCGCCTCCCCCCGCCGCACTTTTTGCCTATTTAGGAGCGAGGAGCGACGTGTATAGTTATAGCTACGATGTCGTTTTCTGGATTTAAGGGTGTATACCTCGATCGGCTCGCGACGCGATTCTTTTCCTTTTTTCTGATAAATATGCAATGAGGACCTGGGGAACTTTTGTAAATTGTTACGGGGCTTGTTGATTTTTCCGAAGATTTGATAGAGTGCTAAAGTTGCTTCGCGTAAATAATTATGTTTTCGTGCAGAGCGACTCCCATGCGAACTCTTTATCGATGTTACAGTTACGTGCATGGTTTACTATTTCTACGATTATAGTTTATACAAATTCAACTTTTACTAATAAGCTAAAAATAAAGTTATGAGAATCGAAACGTGGAAATCCGGTTTGCATTTTTAAATTCATTATTTTTAATCGTAAAATATCGTTTAATTCGGGAATTATTAACTTAATCGTTAAATTAATTGACTTGTACCTTCTTCAATATCCTTTCAAGACAAATTTGAATTGAAGTAAAAATATTGTCAGGCTGCGACGTAGAAATTAATTTTCATTCCAACTTTAAAAATATCCACTTTAAAATATTTATCGTATCGAAAAATTATCGAACTGCAAACTGAAAAATAATAAATGCAGAAATATTCCCATTAAAATTTTCGTCATTTTCCTAATTTACAAAAGAACCGGCACTTACAACTTTCCCCCCTGGAATAATAGCAAATTAACGGACTCGTTTAAAAAATTCATGAATAATCCCAAGCAACTATCGCATCAAATAAACTTTACACCCGTACAGCAATAAAAAAAACTTTCAAAGCGAAGCCTCTGCGCCATTGCAACTTTCATTAATAATTAACTCCGCGGCGAGAGAGGCCGCATTTTTTTCTAAAAAGTTGCGTTCTTCTTTTCTCCCCCCGCGGGAACTTTAGAAAGGCACGCAAGAACGCAGGCAAAAAGGCGGAAAAGAAACGGCCGGTAACGGAGAAGGCGTAAGTAAGTAAGTAGCGGCTAATATAAGGGCGCACAACTCTCGCGCGGCACTGTGTAAAGATGCGGTTTATCGATCGCCGGGCTAAAACTTTGTAAACGCGAGAGACACATTCTATCGCTCGCCGTTGTGCTTCTTACGGCGGACAGGCCGCGCGGGAAGAAACGGGAACTTTGGCTTTAATCGACTTTTGCGAATGCATGAGTGCTAATTGTTGACGGCGACGATGAATTTTTCATGAACGCGCCTGGCAATTCCGCTTTGGAAATCCGTGACTTCGCGAAGCTGAATAGTGCAGAGGGATTTATTGGGTCGACGTCGCTTTTTGCTAGAATGCCGGATGAAGATGAATTTTTATTTTATTTCAATCGATATCACAGTTTAAATGTGACGGTGATTCGTTCGATTGTTTCAGTCGTTAAGTCGCGATTCGTTTTTTAATTGAACAAATAAATGAAATTAAATGTAGTTGATCGTGAAATTAATATTGCAATGCTTAATGCTGTGAAATAAACTAAACTTTTGTTAATATTTGAAAGATATTGCAGGAATTAAGTCTTTAATCATAATAAAAAAGTTTTTTTTTTCTTTAAACTTACGATATGTTAAGATGTCATTTTCATGTTTCTTTACAAATAGTTATTTATAAGAGTTTATCGATAATGGATAATTTTAAAAAACGTTGAATAAAATATTCAGAAAATTTATTCAAGAGATTTTCAAGACTCAGCAAGTATTCCGCAAAAATAATATGCTCTTCAAAATCCCTTTAAATTTTTCAAGGACTCTTCAAAAGACTCCCGTTATATACTTTGCAACTTCATAAATAAACAAGATAGTAGTCAATCAGGAGAAAGTTGCAAAATTCTACCATTAAAGAGTATTACACGATTGGATACTATTCTATTTATAAAGTTCGTCAATCTTTGAATTGATAAAACGTGTTAACAGAAACTATATATGTATATTTTATTCTGGGTTTTCTAAAATAAACGTTATCAAGATCATCCCCAAAGAACTATATATACAAAATATACTGTATTTGTTACTATATTTCTTAAAACTTAGAGTTACATCTAAATGTGTGCGACATAAATTCCTGCATATAAATGAAGCATTATTATAACACAATATAACACAATCTTTATTTTTATGAAGTAATAAATAACTTGACTGAATGCGATTCCATTAGCAGTCTGTTTTAAGAAAGACATGTAAGCTATTATAATTATTCTCTTCCAATCAATTACGTAAAAATACGTCAATTGCACTCTTAAGCATATATACCATACCTTTTCACTCCGACTTAAAATAAAAAATTTGTCGAAAACCTCATCGAACCTAAACACTAATTCTTTCGAACAAAGCGGGCGAGCGAACGCCCGAAAACGGAAAGCGAAGCATATCCTCCTCTTCGCGTTCCACTTATCTCCAGGCGTCGGACTCCGGTGGCTCGAAGCGCCGAGCGCGCAAAAGACTGCCGGGCAAAATAAACTTTTCTCTCTCTCTCTCTCTCCGCTCCTCTCGGCGGCAATTAATCATGTCGCTGACGTTTTATACGGCTGACAGGCCTCGATAGAGCCCCCCTCGCCGCCGTCGCGCGCGAAAGAAAGTCCTTCCGCAAAGAGGAGGCCATAAATTCTAATGCATTCCGCTCGGGCTGAAATTTGCAAGCTACTCGGCCGCCGCCTCGGATTGACACGTAGTCCGCCCGGGCGATAAATGCCGACGCGGGGAGTGACGACGGCCTGCGTGAGAGACTCGCCGAATTCCAAATTCGACGACGGCCCCCCGCCCCCTCCACCTCCCGGTAAATTTATTCCTTGGGGGGGAACGTCTTGGAGCGGAAAGTATTTCTCGGCCGCTGGAGGGAAGTAGATATTTTTTCGACGACTCGAGACGTCGCGCGCCCGCTGCCTGTCGATCTTTCTGCGTTCTGTCGAGTTTTTGCTAATTTTTTCCCTTTGGTTTTTTATTCATTCGTATTGAGGAGGAAGAAAGAATTGGTTATCCGCGTAATAAACTACTTTTATAGGAAATCGAAGTGTAAAATGTGTTTTTGGCAAATTCTAATTTCTGCAATTGAACAATGAAATTAAGCTAATTCACCTTGGCCAAAAACAAAATATTTTATTCATCAGTACTAGTAGAGGAAGGAAAAAATCATTCCGAGTACGAATTATTCTGGTACTCCAAAAAACAGCGTATAAACCTCGTTAAATCCGCCGTCTTAAATCTAAGAGTCTAGCCGCTTTAAACGATACAGAATTTCGAGATAAACCCTTAACCCAAAACTGCGAATCAACCGTGGGCCGCCCTCGAATTTACCCCTCCGGCGTCAGTTGGCTGATCCAAAAAACTGTGCTCGCTATTAAAAAAAAAAAAAAAAAAAAACTGCGCCGCTCTCGCGATACTCTCGCGGCACCCAGTTCCTCCCCCTCTCGGCTTCTTTCTCTCCGCTTTGTGCAACCGGCGCTCTGCGTCGCGGGGTCGCAATTTACGAGCGTTTATGCTGACTCGCTCATCCGCCCGTGACTGACTGCGCCGGCCGGAAAAGAGAGGCGAAAACGCGTCCTCCGCCGCGGCGCGGTAAATGCGCAGCAGCTTGGAGCGCGCGCGCGGCACATATACTATATATATATACGTCGCGTATTTCGAGAGCGCAGACCGGGGCTTTATCCGCGACGCGGCCCCGGCATTAAGAATCGATCGCCCCGAGTGAATTACACCTAAGGCCCGGGAAGAGAGAGAGAGAGAGAGAGAGAGAGAGAGAGAGCTGCTGCCGCCGGGATTCGGATGTAATATCCGCTCGACGCCGCGAATTCTCGAGCGAGCGATGACGCTCTAAGCCTCCCCCCGTGCCGTCTTGATTAATTGGACGTTAATGTTGCGCGAGCGGGCCTAAATCATGTTTATGGCTTTCGGCTAAGAGCTCAATTTCCAAATTTCGCCGTTCGAACTCTTTTCGAATTCCTGATGCAGTTGGCGTATTTTACAAACTTTTAATTAACATTGTCTCTTTTATGATATGGGTAGATCTTTTTTTCATTTTAAAAAGTTAACGATAAACCAAAAGAAAGTAAGAGTAATTAAAATATAACTTACCAAGAAATGAAGGTTGAAGCCCATTGTAGTGTCTGATCATTCCTTGACAGTCACTACTGAAAAATAAAAGTTCATTAATTACTACCCTAAATGACTTGGCTACATAAATGAAATCCTTATATAAATATTCCGATTTCTTTTTGTCTTGAAAATTTAAATCGTACTGCAAGAATTATTCCTTTACACAAAGTATTTAACTAAAATGTACATTTAACGATAAATAAAAATGACTTTCGAATAATTATTTCACCAGTACTTTTCCACGCGCTTTCCAACGCCCAGATTCTATACCCTTTAACAATGCTTATTAACCAGAAAAAGTAATCATTTGACATCCAGCCGGAATTAAAAACACATCGTCGCACGAGGTAAAAAGCGTCCTTTCATCCCCGTCAGAAAGCGCGGCAGAGAAGTTTCAGCGGAGCGAAAAAGGCGCGCACAATCGATAAACGTAGAAAATAGTAGAGCGTGCCTACGAATGAAGCTCGCACGAAATTATTCCCAGCGCTGACGACGCATCATCCCGACGCATTCGCCGGGGCCCGCGGGATTTTCGTCGCTGCCGGGAGAAATAATGCACGCAGAGGGAGAGCTGAAAAACGCAAGCCGCGCAGAAAAGCAAAGTCCGCCTTTCCCGTCTTTCTTTCTGCCCGGAGAAATTCGTCAAAGCGACGACGGGGCGACGACGCCGTTGTTGTTTCTCTCTTCCTTCGTCTTTTTTTCTCCTCTCTCCGAGGCTGGCGACGCACTGATAATGGCCCGGCGGAGCACTTGCGCGGGGGGGTGGCGAAAAAAATAAATTTCCTCGAGGACTGCTCTCTCTCTCTCTCTCTCTCTTTTTCCGGCGCGCTTTCGCCGCCGACGCCGCTGAAGGAGGAGACCGAATTTTTCATGCGCCGCCTGCGGATTCCGAAGGATTTAACGAACGTCGCGGCAGTACTCGCAGCCGCGGCAGCGACGCTTTCGCTGTACCTAACGTTTATAATGACGAAGGAATGCATATTTTTTTTTACACGCTGAAATAACAATATTTCTGCCGCGCGCGGAATATTAATTATTTTTTACGCTCTTACGGAACTGTGGAGTAAAAGTTTTATTTTGCTGTTTACCCTGTGCGCTGCGCTGATTATAATTGCATCTTTTAGGTGAAATATTAACGTGATCGATAGCTCGAGGATAAATTTCGCGTCGCTCGACCTGGCGTCTGTCCATTTGCGCGTATTAAATAATAAACCACTTGCGGCATCTTAAAACTTTTCGAAAACCCTAAAAAAACTTTGTACTTTCCGCCTTGAGAATATTCATTTTGAAGTTTTTGTGCAAAAAATGTAACGAATGAAAAATAATATTTTCACCCAAAGTTTTTATTTATAATCTTAAAAATCAACCAATTTTCTTAGCCCATTTCTTAGCGAAGGTTAAATCAATCGCCGTTGAATTAATCAGCCGACCAGCCCGCAAAACAAGATTACCTATAAAAAATTCCCATATAACCCGTCCACTCTCGGAGAGCAAAAAAAAAAAAAAAAAGAAAAGCGCCGGGCGAACAAAGCCTGATTCCGCAGCGTCAAAGCAAAACCGAAACGCTTGTCAACAAGAGCTCTCGCAAAAAAAAAAAAGCTCGGCCCGGATGCGCAGCCACGTATATAAACCCGCACACATCTTCGCTCGCTTACGAGCTCGTCATCTCTCCAGCCTCGTAAAAAGGCAGCCTTCCCGGGCGGCCGGCGGGGGAGGGGGCAGGCGGGAAAACCGCTGCGAAAGATGGTCTCGCAAGTGTGCCGAACTCCTAGCCGCCGCCGCCGCCGGCCGAACAGTTAAGAGAAAGCAGGCGGCGGCGGCGGAAGCCAAGAGCGGAGTAAGTGAGTTAGCTCGCGGCGAGAGGAGGAGGAGGAAAGGTCCTAGCTGGAAATAGAGCCGGGGAGAGGGGAGAGGACTGGAAGGGACAATAACAGCGCCGCTGCGTTTTCGGGCAACGACCCGTCGGACTCCCTTCGACTCCCCCCCTCGCCGCGCTCCGCCGAGCCCAGCGCCCGCCGCACGTAACCCTTCAGTCCTTTTTCAAAGCCCAGCCTCGAAAATCCCCGTATTTTCGCCGAACTTCGAGGAGTGACCCCTTATAGTATATCTCTCTATGCGCGGACGCGATTCCGCGGCGAGGGAAAACTTTGCGCGATTAATAAAACTTGGATTTTCGGGTCAGTTATGTTATTTTTGGATGGATGGTGCGTGAGATAGCGGGAACTTTCGGAGGAGTCTTCCGGGATTCTTTGGAAATTTAGCGAGGCGGCGGTCTTGGTTTCGAAAGTTGTTTTTGCGATGACGTGTTCTTGTTTTTTTCGTCGGAAAGTGGAACGTTCCATTGCTTTTTTGCCATTTGTTATCGTTCGAAAAAGTCGCGTTGACGCTTTTCAAAACTATAAAACGCGAGCTCTACATACGTAAATTTAATTTAAAGCTTTTCTTAAAAGAAAAAAAAAGATCTTTTACCGTATCCAATTATATTCCACTGTAACATACGCGCTTACTTATCTACCGTAATTAAATTTTCTCACCTCTTTTTTCTGAAAATTTCTCGAGAAACTTTATATCGTCGCGAGCCAACTTGGCGCAACCTAATTTACAGTAACGAAAACGCCGCGGTATCGATAACGAAGTTTTTATAAAAAAAAAAAAAAATCCGTTCCCCAGCCCGCGAATACTCGGCAATAAAAATTCCCAGATAAGGGGAGCATCAACCCCTCGAAGAGCGTTAATTCCCGGCGGCTCTCGACACGTACGGCTCTCTCTCTCTCTCTCTCTTACACGAACCAACAGCTCGCGTCGCCAATTGGAGCCGCGACCGCACTCGGTACCTTTAATAATTTCGCCATTTTTCGCGAAGAGCCCCGTTAAACGAAAAAAACACTAAGGGAGAGGGTATACGCAAAGAGCTCGAAAGAATAAAGAGCCGAGGCGACGAAGAAGAGGGGTGAGGAGAGGGAGGGGAGGGCAAGGCAGGCGCCTAATAAAATTATGAGGCGACGCTAACAAGTACGAGGAAGGAAGAGAAAAACCTCGCCGAAAGGCAGCTCGCGCGTTTTTCGAAAGCCAGCGTACCGAGAGAGAGAGAGAGAGAGAGAGAGAGAGAGAGCTGTGCCGGGCAAATAGAGGAGAGCGAGAGAGGTGTGTTTCGAGTGTGCGTATAAGAGAGCGCGGCGGGAAGAAAGCGCGAGACAATGAAAAACGGCGCAAAGGGAAAGCCGGCGCGCGGAGATTTTTCGAAAAAGTTATACCGGGCGAACTCGCTTGCTTGCCAGTTTTGTTTACGGCGGAGATTTAAATAATTCGAGCTCGCCGCTTGCTTCGAGGCGAGTTAATAATAAGCTGCGCGGTGCCAGATTTCCGTTCTCGCGCTCGGTTAAGCGACGGAAAACGGTTTATAATTTCAGGTAAGTGCAAAGCTGCATTTCCGCCTTGACGCGCGTTTTCGTCGATCGACGGTAAATAGTTTACGAGAGCCAGCTAAAAGCGGAAGATATTCGCACGGAAGAAAAGCCCGTCTGGCTAATAATAAAAAAAAAAAGAAGAACTACCGGCAACGATTCAATCTCCCTGCGTTCCACGATTAATTCACGGAGAACTCAGCCCTCCCCTATATACCATCCCTCCTCCACCTCCCGCCGGCAAAGGGACCTTCGATATATAAACGAAGCAGCTTGTCGCTCGGCGAGAAAGAGCCCGGCCGTATGAAATATACGTGCTCGGGGTAGAGGGGGGGGCCGAAAGCTTCTGCCCGCAGACGGACGTCCATTCGGCTGCGGCGGGGTCTTTCTCTCTCGTGCGTGAGCGATTTTCCTCCGCCGCCGCCTCGCGTGTACCCGAAATTACGCCGGCCGAGGCGAGCGAGCGAGCGAGGCTCTTTCCCGCGGGAGGCGAATATTGTTATTTCTCACGTTTTCCCCGCGCTGCGAAATCGCGCCGCGAGGAAAAAACGCGATATAGTATTACGAGCTCGAGCGACGGTGTTGAATATATTGAATTTTGGAAAAAAAAGAAATATATAAACGGAAAGCCTCGAAGAACGAATTATAACCCGCAGAAAATTCGGTGAAAAGAGAGCGAAGCCGCGCGTCGGTCCCGTAATCTCGAGCCTTCCCTTAATCCCGGCCAATATATTTTTACCCTCCCTCCCGTGCATCAAGCCTCGGCGCAGGGCATTTTCGGGCTGGCGCGGTGGCTTTGCCTCGAGAGAGAGGTCGAAGATCGCGTTCTCGGCGGAGAGAGAGCGGCGGGCGGTGTGAACGAACTTTACGATAACGTGCCCGAAAGTTAGGTAGCCAGACGCATATTCGGTGTGCGTGCGTGAGAAAGCGTCGGGCTGGCTATAGCCCGAGCCCCTTTCCAGCCAGCCGCCCCGTGTACGTACGTGTACAGGCGCCTGGCTGTGCCGGCGGTGGTGGTAGGTGGTGGTGGTGGTGGTGGTGGCGGCGGCGGCGGCGGCGGACGGGGGTAGGTAGGAGGCTCTGCAGAGCCGCTATATAAGAGAAGCACGAAAGAGAGAGGGGAAGCAGCAGAGCTAGGCGGCCGGGGAGTAGGAGAGAGATTCGTCTGGGGGGGTGGGTTGCGTCTGGTGGCGCGACTTGACCTCGGTTGACCCGAGCCGAGCGAGAGCGCAAGCGACTCCTCTCTCTCTCTCTCTCTCGCTCTCTGCCTCGCTCCTCTTTCCTCCGCGCCGCCGAACAACCTCCCCGAACGCCCAGCCAGCCATCCACCCTCCCCCCCGCCTCCCTCTCTTTCTCTAGCCGGCGTCTTGCCATCCCGTCCACCCTGGGTAATTATTGATGTGTCTGCTGCCGCCGCCGCCGACGCCGACGCCGCGCCGTCATCCTCTGCACAGCCGACTACTTCCTTTCCGAGAAAGAGAGAGAGGGCTGCAAAGTGGATGGAACGACAGAGGAACGGCTAAAGGACAAGGGACCCGGAGAGGTTAGGCCATTGATTATACGATGACCCGTGATTGAGAGTAGCGACTACCCTCGGTCCGTGAGGCGAAGCTGGCCTTTTCCAAATTGATAAGATGCGCCTTCTTTCTCGATTATGCAGGCAAAAAATCGAGCTGCCTTTTTATAAAACGGGGGGATTTTCGCCTTTGATTTTTTTCGATCTTCGGCAGGAAAAATGTCTTTTAATGCATATATGTAGTGCAGGTCTTTTTTTTTTTTTTGCTTCTTATTTCGAAAAAGGCCGATTTTTAAAGTGTCGTAAGATAGCGTGGAATTGATTGTGAGACTAGAGGATATATACGAGCGCTTGACTTTGAGCTTCGGTATCTCTGAAATGGGTGCATCAATTTGGATCTAACACAACTCATTATTTAGCCTTATCTATTAGGAAGGCAGCCGAAATTTTTCAGACAACTTTTACGATGTTCCCTGCAATTTAACACACCCTTTCGTTCGGGCTGTACAACGAAGCAATTGCCACGACAAAAATTAAAAAAAAAGAATTAAATCTAAATCACCTGAATAAAAAATTAAAGAGACAAAAAAGTGAAATGAAAAAAAAAACGAAGCCAATCTCCCTGCCCGCCGCAGGCCTAAAATTGACTAAATCGCGGAATAACCCTCGGCAAGACGCTTCGGGAGGGAGGGGGGGACCTCGCCTCGCGTCGATTGATTTCTCATTAGCGGGGCTGCGCTCGCGCCTACGTCAGTTTCATCAACTCCTCCGGTCCCTCTCTCTCTCCTCCCCGCCGGGAACTCGCAAGTTCGGGGCGGCCGTTACAGAGCGTCCAAAAGGCGTGACGCTTGCGCGCAAGCCTACGGAGAGAGAGAGAGAGAGAGAGAGAGAGAGAGAGTGAGGAAGAGGGCGAGTAGTTATCGATCATGGGTAGCCTCGTTAAGGAAGTTGCCTCGGCAAGCTCTCGCACCTCCTCACCGAGTTAAAGTAGCTTTGCAACTTACAACTTGTCACTTTGCGGCCGCCCGGAAGTTGTAGGGCCGCGGAGCAGGAGTTACTCTCTTCCTTTGGTCGAGCTCGGTGAGATCGGCTTTTTTCGGGGGGAGGGGAGACGCGCGGGAGGAGGGACGAAATTCGCGGATTTTCTGACATCGATAGCGCTGGTTTTGGAGGGGACGGTGTTGTATTTCTAAGGAAAAGTAATTGGTATCTGAATTGGGATAAATCGCTTATTGATGATTACGAATGTCGTATCTTTTTTCTTTTAAAGTCTTGTGTTTTAATAAAGCGGTACATGAATTAAAAGTTTCACGTTTCATAATTTTCACTTTCAAAACAATCACATTACGCTCACTTTCGTTTCAATTAAATTAATCTTAAAAAGAATTTCCCTTTTAAAAGGCTTTTAACAACATGGAAGTTCACTTTCACTTGATTATTCCACCCGGTTAATGTATTCTTGTGCGAATAAATTACAGTTTTATTCTGTGTTTAAAACAAGATATAAAATGGGAATCCCAATATTTACATCTGACTTTTATGACCTCTAAAGGTTTTATCTCTACTTTAAGAGTCTGACAAAAGTTTTAGAAAGAAGTAGGAGCTCACAAAGGCGGTTCCAGGCGTTTAACCTTGACTCTGTTTCATCTTATTTTGTTTTCAAGATTTAACATCGAGAATTCTTAAGAGTAAATATTATTTCTAAATAAAATTCAACGGTTTCGTTTTAATTGACAGCATAAACTATTTGTTTTTCTTCGACTTTTAATCGACAAACAAGACAATTTGAAAAATCTGTCGATACATATTCAAAGCCTAAATTTCAACGACAAACAAATCGACAAAACCTAATAAACACCTTCAACGAACGAGTTCCTACCTCAACTCCCAAAGAGCACCTTTATTTAAGACCAAACTCAAATAGCTTCTAACTCGAATTCGAAAATCCGCCCCCCCCCCTCCTCGAGGAAAGAAATCAGCGACCTCCACCCCCGCGGTTCGCTCGACGTCATCCTAATTACCCGGCGCTTTAAAGAGTTGCATCGCCGAAACAAAAGGCGAGAGGGGGGTTGGAAAAGCCTCGCTGCTCCCCTCGCGTTGCAGCGTCAGGATATGTGCGGCCCCTCTGCTCACGTGCGCGTACAGTACGTATATATACATGTATATACGCGTATAGAGAGCGCCGGCACTGCATCCCTTTGCTTATCCAGCTCGGCGAGAGTAAACAGAATTTGCATGGAAACAGTGTGCCAGTAGGTCGCGCCCCCGCTCCGCGCTGTTTAACGGCCGCCGCCGCCGCCGCCGCCGCCGCTGCTGCTGCCGGGGAGAGGAGGGAGTGCCATCTTTTTTAGCGGGCTCGAGCTTTTTTCGGCGTTCTCTCTCTGCTGCTTTTTCACGGCTCTCGGATTCTGCAGCCTTATTCTCGGAGGATCGATCTCTTTTACTTTTATTTTTCTGGAAAATTTTTCAGCTGCGCTCGCCCGCTAGTCTTTGAGACAGATGGGGGGTGGGGGAGGGGGGGGCTGTGAAATGAGGGATTTAAAAAAATACTATGTAGAATATATGGTTTTTCATTATTAGCCTTTGAAGGCTAATAATATCCCCTTGTGTTTTCATGGGCGACGTTTTAATTAAAGAATCTTACTTTTTTCTCTTTGTAAAGTCCTTAAAATATTTAAATTTAATCAAGCTAATAAATCCAAGACTTAAATCACTATTTACTACATTAAACACTGAATAAACACAGTTGAAGCTGAAAAAAAAAAAAATAAAAATTATGCATCAAGCTTAACTGACCCATAAAAAATCTCAGCTCCGCCGAATCAAGAAGCTCAAATGAAATTCTACAATGCTTTCACAGCTAATAAACTCCGCGTCAATTATTAAACTAACAGCCGTTGTCTTAAACAAAATCTGCAATATCGAATTGCATTCGTTACTCGTCTCTCGAACTGTGCAAACACAGCGATATATTCGATTCATTAACCGCGCCTCGCTCAAACGAAATTCGCTCTCGTCCGGCCGAGCGAATCGCGTAAACGGGAGTTATAATAATACTCTCCCCTCCCCGCGGAATCGATGATGTCTGCTCTCTTTCCCTGAATGGACCAGGGAGAGAGGAGACGCTCTCCGCGAACGAGAGCGACGCTCCGCCGGCGCCTTCTGCCTTCTTTCCAGACTAACGACCGAGGGATAATACTAACGATTCAATCGCACGTCGTGACAATTAATCGGCCCTCGGCTATGGAAGCTCGACGCCGCCGCCGCCGTCGCGACGCCTGTCGAAGCCTCGCCGCTGATTCGAATAATGGAACTCGGCGCCCCGGCGATGTTGCGTTCTTGGGAGATCGATCTTCGCGCGAGCGAGATCGGGGAATAAGGGTTAACCCGATGTCTGAGAAATTTTCTCGCGTTCGATTCTGTTATTGTGCTGTCTCGATTCGCGCCCCGCGGTAAAGTAAGACAAGCGCGGATGCTTACTTGCTTAACCTCATTCTTATTAAGTGAAAATTATATTGGTTTATGTATTTTAAGAAGGACTTCAATTTACTTATTAATTAATTTAAAATAAAAGTATCGAAGTTACACGCTGCTTGAAGAAAGTTGATCCGTGATGTCAAAGCTGATGTCGTGATCGAGGTGTTCATTGGTCTAGAAGCAAATATTTTGAAATAAACATTCAAATTGCAAACTTGAGTGGACAAATCTATTTTCAAAGGTAGTCTTATCCAAAGTAATTGTTACCACTGAGCGATATTTATTATTTTTTTTTTCTGGTCCGCCGTCTACATATTATAAGCAGATTGAAAGCGTGCGTTTTAATAAAGTTCGCAAAGCTCATACTCCCGTTTCTTTATCAACAGCGCGGAGCGGCGCAAACACTCCCCGGCAATAATTCCCAAGCAGCAACAGTCGCCGTCTTAATTTACTTAACAATTCGGTCCACGTTGACGCAATTTTTCCGCGCAGGGCGCTCCGCCTCGACTTCGAAATGCCCTTCTCCCCTGCAAGCTGCATCGGCAGCAGCTCCGCGCGATAAAAAACAAAATGCACACCACCCGCACACACGGAGGCAGCTCGCTCTCTCTCTCACTCTCGCTTAGGATTCGGCAGGAAGGGCTGCGCCGCTGCTGGCGTTGCTAAAATTCTATCGGCGAAACGTCTATAAAACGCCGGGCGCCCGAAAACATTCCCCAGCCGTGGCGTGTGTACGTGTGCGCGCGTCTATCTACTCGGGCCGTTCTACTTACACCCCCTCCCCCACCTCCTCAGCCCGAGCCGAAAGCAGACGAGATATAGAGATCAAGACAGACAGCACCGAGCGGGAAATAAAAGAGGAGTAAGCGTGTATTGGATTTCGGGCTTGCGTGCGGCAGATAGAGAGAGAGAGCTGCGTGCGTTGTCCTCCCTACACCCCGAGAGGTGCTTGAACCCGAAAAGCCCCGACGGGGCCTTCTTGCGCGGAAATGCCTAGGAGCTCGAGAGACGTGCCTCGCCGCCGCCGCCGCCGCCGCCTTCTTTGCACCGTGTGTGTGCACGCAGCACGTACCGCCGCTCGGGCGGCAAACAAAGACCCGTGCGCGCGCGACGCACAAATAAACAAACGCACGGGGAAAGCCAGACGGTACTGCAAGAGCGTGCCGGACCCGGGGCTGCGACGATGAGTTACGAGACGGATTTCAGAGGTTTTCGCGGATATTGAAGAGGTGCCGGTTGCCTTTTTCTTGACGGAAGAAGAGTTGGGAAGGTTTTCGTTGAAATTTTATTAGATAATTAAAAGTGGACAATTATTTTAATAATAATTACTGAATACGAAAACTGACCCTTACTTTACTATATATAAATAAACCTATTACACAGAAAACCAAAATACCTGTAGTTTGATATTATACATTATTTTTTAACGAAAAATTTTACCTTCGCGGCAGTCCGACTTGAAAAGTTCTAACAACATTAACAAAAACATTTGCGCCCTATTATAGTCCTACACTCCGCACTAACCACGTGCTCTACGACCTTACGAAATCAACGCCGTTCGTCGATAAAAATACACGCCTTATTAAAGTTCACCGAGCTCGGAAACTATCCCAAGAGGGCCGACTCTCGAAAGTCGATCAAACGCACCGCGGCAACTATAGTTGTCGTAAACAGCGGGGCTTCTTTATACGCGCGAGCCGCGAACTATTCTTCCGGCGTCCACATAAACATACATATATATTTAAAGACCTCGCTCGAACTGGCTCATGCAACCACGCGGAGCGCACGAATGCTCGCGCTTATCGCGCCGCTAAACTTGCGGGAATAGTGGGACTGGCGCGCAAAACACGCACACACTCCTGTTGCGAAGCGGATAAATGTTTGACGCGCCGCGTAGACTCTCGGTAAGTGCATAAATGGACGGGCGAGGAGTCGTGCGCCGAAAAAGGCTTTGTTGGTCCGTCGCTTCTTTCCCCCTTCGGGTGGAGTCGACGCTTCTTGGAGACTGTATTCGCGCGGAGAGGCGGCTGCTTTTCTTTTCTTTTTTTTTTTTTCTTAAAGAAAGCAAGAGCGCGCTCTCGTTAGGAGCGAGAGGAAGAGGGACTTTGGATCTCCGTCGCGCGAATTGTAAAAAAAAAAAATCTAAAACACTATAAATATATAAATCACAGCCCGCGTCCCCGGCATCTGGGCCACTCGTCTTTGGGCTCGGGCGGTCGGCGACGCGCTGCACATATCCTCCTCTCCCTCTCGGCCGCGCGACAGTCGTCGTCGCGCACAATGCTCGGAGCTTGCAGGCCGGCGCGATATTAACGTGTCGGGGCCGCCGCGAGGCTACACGTCGGCGAGCGAACACGCGGAGCTTCGTTAATAATGCAGCAGATTCTATTACGATTGCGGGGGCCCGAATTCCGATTCAACGCACGGCGGGGGCCGCCTCTCGACGCTGTGGTGCACGATGGCCGCGCCTGCGCAGAGAGAGGGAGAGAGAGAGAGTCTGCGAAGCTCGGCCGCCTTGGAACAACGCTGCGCTGGCTGGACGCTCTCTCGTGTGAAGGAGCGCAAGGCCCTGGAAAGAGATAAATGGCCGGTGATCGATGCCGATTTTAATTGGCCGCCCAGCCCAACGGGAGCTCAATTTCCAGCCGGCGTCCGGACGAGCTGCTTTCGCCGGGGAATTGCTGAATTTTGCGAAATTAGAGGCTCTGCTCGTAGGGGACTTTTAGGACCTGGCTTCGTTTCGAGCGAAATCAAACTCCTTCTAGAGTTATTTATGAGAGACGCGAGACAGTTGGAGATGGACTGGGAATAGTAATTGTTATGTTGATCTGACAACTGGATAATCTTCCTTTACAAGTTTATACAAAGTAAAAAAACTGATATTCTCTTTAATAAAATATACTGAATATATTTAATTTTGCACTCTCGCATACTGACTGACTAAGCTCTCAGTATGTCCAATTGATGAAATTAAAACTTTCATGCGTAGAATAGTAGCAGCGACGGATACTTTATTGGGATTGAATTCTTCTTTATCGCTTTTACCGCATATTTGAAAAATGGAGCTACTCATTTCTCACGTATGAGCTTAAAATTAAAGAAAATAAACGTCACCTTCCCACACAATAAAGGTCTCTCGCAGCCCGCAACTGGAAAGTAAACCAATTACACACCAGCAAGGTCTCAATAACCCTGGAACAATCGCGTCTATATAAACCGGCATTGAAACGAAAACTTATATAGCGTACGCGAGATTTTCGAAAGAAGAGCTCGCGCCGGGCGCAACACAATGCCCTCGCGTACACGCGACTTAATCGGCCATTCTTCAAGACCTAATCACTCACTCAGCCTGGGGTCTGCAATTTAGCAAAACTTATTTTCTCTCCGCGCTCCGGGAAAGGCCAATTTCCGCGTGCGTAGGAGAGAGAGAGAGAGAGAGAGAGAGAGACTCCCTGCGTGCGCACTCGAGTAAACACAGGCAAGCCGCCGCCGCCGCCGCGGGTAATTGCGTAATGCCGCCAATTGAACGTTTTGCTTCGCGGGCGTGCTTTACCTCGGAGGCAAAAATTGAGGAGGGGACCGTTAGGAGTTTCTTGGCCAGGAACTAGGCGTCGTCGTTATCGCCTGACGGATATATCCTTTTTTTTTTTGCGGTGCGTTCGTGTGTTCCATGCTTAATCTGGAATATTTTTCAAATATTGAGTTTTTGCATTAGGTTTTGGGTAACCCTGGTAGAATTTTTAATCTATAAAATGGCCATGTAAAATGGCCATTTTTCGTATATTAATGTAAACGATTTTTCA
>JAWWML010000032.1:341773-369756 GCA_035047165.1 Ormyrus rosae | reverse complement strand
ATGGACACATTTTATTTCCCTTTTATGGCCATTAACTACTTTGCCATTTAAAACTGGCCATTAATTACTTCAAAAATATTTTCAGTTTCCACTAGGGAATTTATGATACGAAAAGGTGAAATTGTTTGTCATTTGTTAAGAGGAGGATATTGAAGGTGGCAGCTGTTTATTGGGATTAATAATGAAAAGATTATCTGCTGATTCGAAAGAGCGGCATTTAAAAATGCAATCAATAGACTCGTCGGCCGATGACTCCGCTTTTCAATGAAATTCTTTTACAAATTAAATTACCCTCGAGATTCTTGTTTATCGCTTCTCATTATGAAGTCTTCCATTGTCAATTCAGTAAAGCTTTTCATTATAAAATACTCCTTCTTGAATATCTGGTTATTTAAATTTCTAAAGAAAATAGCTTCTCAAAATTGCATTCATTAGCAAATTCAAAAGATTATAAGAATGAGAGTACAGTACAGCACGTAATAAATAACAAATTACACGAGCTTTAAACACAAGGTCTTACTTTAAAATTTCTTTTAAATCACGCAAATTCCTGAATAATAACTTCCCTGAAAGTTACGCTTCATCAGAGTATTTAAAAGCTCATAAAAATAACGGAATCAAGTAACGAACTTGACTACTATGCCAAAGCAAAGGTCTCCCTTTAAAAAATTCTTTTCAGAGCGTATCCTGCACTCTCACGACCCTCAATTCATTCTTTCGCAAAACAAACTCCCGCGGCAAAAGCTCCGCCAATTTCCCGAAAAAAGCTCTGCCCCTCACGCAGGCAGACACACACGAGAGAGCGAAAGGAAAACAAACGCGCGGCACGCACCGCACGACAGACAGCGTTGCCGCTCGTCGCTCGAGAGATAAGTTGACTCTCCGGATTATTATCTGGCGCATAACGCGCGACGGTAAGCGCGCGGCATTCATAAGATAATTGCGTAATCTATTCCGCGCCGCGAGACCGAGAGAGACAATCAACCCTCTCCTCGGCAGCCCGCATAAGAGGGGCGCGCTTTCGGGATCCTGGAAATTATAGCCGCCGCGCCGCGCGCGGAGGAGATGCATGTAATTTGCCCCGGCGCATAAATACGCGAATTGAATATCGCGTTTAATGAACGCAAGCGCGCGCGCGCCCTTTGCCCCGGTTGCTCTACTGCGGCCGCTCTTTTATTTTTAGCCGACGGTTAAAGAATCCTTTTGCTTTGCGAGAATGACAATTTCTAGGAGGAGCGGAAAGTTCGTCGCGGGATTGATTGGGACGGACTTAGAAATGCTACGTGAATTATTTAGCGTTGGCGTTTTGCTGTCTGTGTACTTATTGAGTTTACACGGGGAAACTGAGGAGACAGATTTTTTCGGTAATTTTATTACCTAGTTGGACGTAAGAAAGATTTCGCTTATGTGCAAACCGTCCTGCGCAGAGTTTGTAAAAATGCTTCGTATTTAAGAAAAAAAAAGAAAAAAGAAACGTATATCGTAGCTAGAAGTGTTTTTGAGCTTTAAATTCGACTACGTTTAAAGGATAAATAGCCTGCACTTTTACTTTCTAACTATCTTTTTTTTCTTCACTTTGCAAGAGTTAAAAAGACTACAAAGAATTTCGATGTATTAAATAAATCTTCCAAACGTAATAAAAGCGGAAGAAAGTTTGTAGGGACACCCGATAACACACAGCAACCCCTTAACTTACTGAACTGTTACAGGTCTTGAAGACAAGCTTAAAGCTGCACTGATATTTCCCTCGGATTCATATCCCAGCCGTCCCCAGCGAGGAGGAAAAAGAAAAAGCCAGCACGTATATGAAAGGCCCGCAAAACTTCCGTCCGAGCGCTCTAAGAAAGCCCGAAGAAAAATTGTCAAAGATCAGCTGCAGCGGCGACGGCGGCGGCTCGTTAGACGGGGAGCATAGCGGATCAATCGGGCTTGGCTCAAAGCTCGAAAGTGCGAGGCTCAGCTGCGCAGAAACGCAGCCGGGTGGGCCCGTAATCATCAATGACGCGTGTCATCGGATAAGAGAGTGGAAGAGAGAGAGAGAGAGAGACACGCGGAGCCGCGCGGCGCGCGCAGCGGACATCGCCGCCCGGACCGGACGGAGGGAGCTGGCAAGTCTGCGGAGGAGAGAAACGCACAGACGGCGATATCGACCGTCGTGTGCCCTCCCGACGCCGCTCCTCCTCCTCCTTCTCCTACTGCTGCCGCCGCCGCTGCTGAGCCGAGGCCAGGCCGAGGAGACGACGAGCGGCCGATGCCTTTCTCCTCGCCCCTCTCCTCTCTCTTTCTCCGCGAGCCGGCCTACTCGCTCGAGCCCCCGGCCGCCGCCGCCGCCGAGCTCTGTCCCTCTTTTCTTTCCTTTTGCCACCACCCCCCGCGCGCGCGTTTCGGTTCTCTTTGCTTTTTCCGAACTTCCCAGCCGCGCCGAGGCTACGTGGACGGCCTGCTGGAGCAGCCGAGCCTCCTGCCTGCCTTGCCTTGGCTTGGCTTTTCCGAAAGCGAACATTGTTTATTGATTTAAGGAGAGGCTGCTGCTGCGGAGGCTCGCGGAGCCGTTGCGCTGATAGGAAATTCATCATTACCTTTACGGGTGTTCAATTTCGAGATGAACGGCGTTCCAGAATGGGAATTAAAAATCTTCTAATATTCAAGGAAATTACTGGAAGTATAATCTTTACTTTCACTTCAATCTCGCTGTGAGATCGGTCGAGTGCTTGTCTGAAGATCTAAAAGACGTCTAACTTATCAAGCTTAATAATCGTTTATCAAAGTCGTTAATTTAATTATTAGCCTTCGCTTTTATTTCTTAATTAGGTAGCGGTTCAGCTTGCACGTTGAGGATTTTTTTTTTTTATATATGTTTATCAACGATTGCACGTGCACCGAATTAGATGCCATATTGTACTTAATTACGTAGATTGATGTCTCTGCAGAGCAGGTGCAAACTTTTTAAGCTAATAATTAATGAACCAGTACAAATTAGCGTCCGCACAAATATGTTTAAATATTAAAGGAGAAACAAGAGTTTAAGCGAAAAAGTTTTAAATTTTAACTTTTCAAAGACGTATGAATATTAAAACTATTTATTACATTTTTAATTATTGCTTTGCCATATATTATTTATAAATTATTTATAAAAATTCAGAATTGATTAACCAATTACGAAGCTGCTAAACTGTATAAAGTCTACTTGTAATTACAAAAAGTCCTAAACCCCCGCGTACAATATCTATTTCCATTTTTTTAAATTAAAAAAAAAAAAAATTTTATTTCACCCCGAGTTGCTTTGTACTTATGATCCCCCTCCTCCTCGCGGCACTTCTTTCTTACTTTTTCCGTTTACTATTTCTCCACCTCTTTTTCACTCTCTCTTTTTGTCTCCGGTGCTCTACTCTCGTATTGCGTCGACCATGAAAGCAAGTTACTTTGTTTCTTATTTGCTGCGTCGCCGAGGTAAAAGATGCGAGGAGACGCATTGTGTTTATGCGTGTTATATTCGTTTTTTTTTTCTTTCTCTCTTTTTTTTACGCGGAAGCATAAAAAGTATGGCAGGAAAACGCGACCGCCGGGGCAGATTAAAAATATCTCCATCTTTATATTAATAAAGTCGCGTGCATTGCCGTGAAATCTTCAGGATTAAGGTGCTGATTAGCGTGGATACTTAAGTAATCTATATTCACAAATTATGGGCTATTTTGTGAAATGAATAATTTAATTTAGTTTTTTTATTTATTGAAAGCTTAGCTTCCTTGTGAGTCGGTTAAAAATAAAAAGTGTCCCGAGGGACATTAAAAATGCGTTGCAGTCTTGCTTGTAAAGCTCAATTCTTGAAATTTAAGAATTTAGTATTTTCTATTGTATAATAAATCTATAATTAATCAATAATTACAATGCTATAATTTCAACTTTTTCATTTACACAATTACCGCTTAGAATTAATCATGCATTTCATAGTATTCACATCAAAATTAATTAATCAATTAATTACCTCAACATAAATTAATAAATCATAAAGGGTTCTTAATAATAAGTGTCCCAGAAACGCTCTTAAAAATAAAACTTATCGACACACAGATAAAATTGGACGAACAGCCGAGCAAGTAGTAAATGCTTAGAATTAGTCAGACACACGCCGCATTCGTATCAAAAGTTACCCCATTTACATTCGATATTAAAGTACCGTCGTTAAAGCCAAATCACCTGTGGCCGTCCTCCCCCCGTCGGTTCAAAAATCAAAATCCCCCCCTCAGCCGCGCGTCCCCTCGCAAACAGACCCGCGATCCTAAAAATCCAATAAGCCAATCTGTCGAGTCTAGCTGCCGAAAAAAAAAAGCGCGCGCGCGACTCTACCCCACCCTCCCGGTCCGTTGCGCAAACAAACTCGGTGCCGCGAAAAAAAGAAAGCGCGGCAAAAAGCAGCGGCCGAAACAGCGGTTCCACCGGAAAAAGGGAAGAGGCGGCACGTGGTCGGCGTTAAACGGCACGCACGATTCGGGGGTTTATACGCGCGTACCGGCAGGTGAATTCCTCCCCTCGATAGCCCGTCATTAAACGCGAAAGCCGCCGCAGCGAGAGAGAGAGAGAGAGAGAGAGAGGGAGAAAGCCCCGGCGGGCGATACGAGGCCAGGGTTGTAACGCAGTCTCTCCCTCGTCTAGACGGCAGAGCCTCTCCCCCTCGGCGAGCATCCGCTGCCACTCACACGGCCAAGAATTTACTGCCCCGGCCGTTAATGCCATCATACTGCCGACGCCGAGCCGCGCAGACGGCGGCGGCGAGTCGTAAACTCGCACGATCGCACACGCCGACGCCGGAAAAGGTACTCACGATGCGCCCCCCCCCACCCCCACCCCCTACCACCCACCCTCGCTCTCTCTCTCTCTCGCTCGCGCGCGCCGTACCGTACCCGACGCCGACGCCGACGGTACTTTCCTCCTGCGAGCGTCAGTCTCGCAGGCTTTTATTTCGCTTAAAGTGGGATTCTGCGGGACTTTTTTTCTGTCGGATCTCCGCCGGCTTTATTTTTTCGGGGGTCGAGCCGGCGATTGCACGTCGAGGTGCGTTTTGAGCGAGAGGTGGGACCGCGTGTCGGTTTTTATTATTTCGGTCTTTTTGTAAAGGGTGTAAAGGGGTTTTGCCTTTGTTTCAAGTTGATTAGTGGAGGATGATTGTTTACTGATTCATACGTCTTTAAAAGACTTGAAAATTCAATGATAATTTTGACAAATATACGCGGAGAAAAATACCTCATGAAAAATTAGTATAGTCTATCCTAATGGAAAAACAAACTTGCATTGTTCAGAAAAATTACTATAATATATACTAAAATTTGATAGAACTCTGGTAAAAATTAATATAGTTCTATCAAATTTTAGAATATGTTATAGTAATTTTTCTGGACAATGCAAGTTTGTCCTTCGATTAGGATAGACTATATCGACATGAATAACAAAATTTTTGTGTTGTAGAATAATTGAGCCTACAAAAGATGTAGTAATTTATAATCATTGGAAAAATTGGAAAAAGTATTAAAGATACAGGAAAAATTCTTTTGAAAAATAAACATTCAACTTAAATGATTAAGAACGGCAATACTTCTCGAGTTCAAGATCAACCCCTGAAATTATTTTTTTTTTTAATCTTCCATTTGTCAAAGAGAAAGTTTATGAATTTCAATTATGTTAAAAAAAGTTTCTGCTGCCGAGGTACGCTCTTAAAGTAGAACACTTCATACAAGAAGCCCCCACTGATGAAGGCATCGGCTTATGTAAATGGAATTTATAAAAAAATAATCTTCACAATTCAAATTCACGACACAGACTTTATTTTCTAGGCTTCAACATTCTATTCTCTCCAGACGCCTCGAATACCAGCTAATGTACTCAACGAAGAGGAAAAAGTAAGTGCGGTGATCTATATAGCAGATTAAACATTATCGCGAAGGCATGAATTTTAATTCCGTATAGTTAAATGAAAACGCAAGTACAATAATTAATATCGCGCGGCCCGCCTAATTGTTCTAATCGCATTCATATCGGATTTGTAAAGTTTGTCAAAATTAATGTAGATGAGTGGAGTATGCAGAACAACGCCATTTAGCTCCTAACTTGATAAGGTAATTTCATTTCACTGGGAACTCCTCAAGTTGTTACGCGATCAAGTCAATGATAAGGGCGAGGAGTTGAAGATAAATCTTATAAGGAACTCGAAAGAATGGAAGTTTAAAAGAATTAAAGTTTGGGCGAACTTATGCAGACTACTATGAATACATTATTAGATGATAAAAATTTATATAAACTGACGGAAATCCACTTATATGAAACTTTGAAATCTGTTTTGGACGATTATTGCTGTCTCATGAGTTATATCAACGTATAATTTTACTCCAAAAGCTTAATTAAATATTTCGATAAATTGCGCCCGCAACGATTCTATAACGGTATTTTAAGAATAATAGTGAATAAGTCCATATTTGTTCCTACAAAAGTAATCTTTTAGTTGCTGAACTTGTAATAAATAAATCAAAACAGAATGTTGATTAAGGTAAAGCGGGGGAAGATGCCATATTTAAGGAAAAAAGTGAAATAAATATTTCAAAAATGAATGAAATAACATTTTTATAACAGAAATGTACAAAGAATACAATAAACTAATAAACACATAACAATTCTTTGAAAAAAATTCCCTTAATTGATAATTAATAATAATTAAAGAGTATGACGTGAAAGTGGCATCTTCCCCACCAGTGCGGGAAAGATGCCACATACTTACAAACAAGATTTAACTTGTTTAAAGATATTATTTTTCTAAATAGTAACGTCTACTAATCAGTATTCATGCACTGCAGGAATTATAAAGCAAAATGGTAGCCAATATCAACTCCGCCACTTATTATCAATCTCCAGTTTGAAATTACAAATGTGACCCCAAGCGTATTCACCCCAGCTCCGTTGCCCCGTTTAATCAAGCCGCATTATTTAAAAACAGGCGAGCCTCTCGCAAGGAAAATCCCCGAAATTAAGAATTCCTCCCTCATCTCGCAGCGCAGCGCAAAGAAGCAGAACCGCAGCCTCGAAAATTCGCCGTCGTCGCTGCGCGCAGGCTTAATCAAGGAAAGTCGTGTGCCGCCTTAACGCGGATCGTGCAAAACAACTCCTCTGAACCCGTCATTCCCGAGACAAAGAATGATCTCGTCAGGGCTTCCACGTGACTGCGCCGCCAAAGACGTGCGTATCATCCCTCATCTCGTCCGTCGATGCGCCCCGGAATTATACGGCTCTCTGAATATATATATGTATATATATATACGCCCGCAGACGGCCGACGCTTTATGGCTGCATCCGCAGCGGTAATCCCGCGGTGACGTACGCGGAGGACGGGCGCCTTCTTCTGAGCCAGCCCTCGTCAACTGTCGATCTTCCTGTCTCGCGCAGCGAGAGAGAGGGAGAGCAGTTGCTCTCGAGGATAAATGGGGAAAGTGCATGATGCCAGGATAAGGTGTGTGCGTTTGTGTGCGCGCTCGTGCATGCGCTCCGGGTGTAGAGGATAACGGCGACGGGGAGATGCGACCTGGCTGCGGCTTGGATTGATAAATAATGAGAGAATTCGCTTCTTGCTCGAACTTTTTCGAGGAGAGCTTGGTGGATGGAGGATTTTCAATATTTTTGCTATAAATCCACTGACTTAAAGAATCTAAAATGCACACAGTTTTCCAGTTAATAAAAAGAACAGACATTTATTCGAAATAATATCCTTTCTATTATTAGTTTACGTATAAAACTCGACCGAAAAAATCGTCTGCTGCAGACGAAGCACGGCCCGAAACCGAATTCCCTTCCAAACAATCTTGTTAGCAACTCTAATTTCTCCGACACGTAAATCTCCCTACAGCAACATCAAGCCCAGCCGCGGCAATGCCAAACATAGGCAGAGCGGCATACGTGAACTCCCGGCGCGCGCTCGCCGAGCTTCAAAAATGCGCACGCACTCGAGCCACCTTCCCTCCACCCCCCCTCTAACGTCGCCTACGTGCGTGTGCATATATTCACACGGGGATAAGGGACGGAGGATAGAGCGTCTCACGTCTCGGGCAGAAATTCCACGCCGGGCAAACAAAACAAGTCGGCCGCCGGAGTTTTACTGTTTCGGAAGTCTACTCGGCGTCTTTCAATCCCCCTCCCCGCGCGGGGGAGTCGCGCTTCCTCTTCCGGGGCGTTTTATGCGGCCAGACGCTGCTCGTAAACCCACTGGCGGCGGGCGGCTGTCTATCGTCCTGGCGGCGCGCGAAGAGGAAGCACTCGTGTCGTTGCGCCACGCCGAACACCCGGGAGGCTTTACGGCCGTTTTAGATATGTTTTCGCCCGAAATTAATACGGAGGTTAGTTGCCTGACAGTAAAGGGGCCAGACGGTTGTAAAGAGACGACGGCGGCGGCGTTTTTTTCTTTCTCCTACCGGGGGAGGAGGGGGGAGATGCAAGCCGTCGGAATTTCGCTTTCGTTAGATTCCTGACGAGTTGGCGAATAGTTGTTGGACTTTGCATTCTGTTTTCGAGGTAGGGTGAAAACTTTTTCGATCGGTGATCGACGTGGAGCAAAATTTCTTGTGCTTTTTGTTTTCTTTTGTCTGCGTCAAGTTTCAGGGAAATTAAGTACAAATTCCTTTCAGGGACAATATTTGCTCGCTTCCTTCATCCTTACTTTCTTCGCAAACATTACCGAAAGATCGTTTTACCGTTAAAGTAAGTGCCACGAGGAGAAGATCGCGGAGGTGTCATCAAAAGCCGCTAAAGCAAATATTTAGCCAAACTATCTTTCTAAACAATAACCCCCTTTAAAGAGCCGTTCCAAAATCCCCAATTAACGAATCCCTCCCGCCCGAGAGCCTGGAAAATCATAAGCCTCAAAGCAAGAGGGAAAAGGCGAGAAAAAGTGCAGCTCTCGGGCCTTCCTTGGCGGAGAGGCCTCTCTCTCTCTCCCTCTCTCATCCCCATACCTCACGTGCGGCCTCGCGTTATGTAGGTTAACTCGGGGGAGCATCTCTCCGCACGTACGACGCTCGAGTCCCGGGCTCCACGCGTGCAATAGTGCCGGTTCTCCCCGAGTCGTTCATCCCCCTCGTGTCTCTCTCTCTCCAGCGAGCCCCACTGCCTGAGACTCGTTAATGCCCATTGGAGATCGCGACAAAATGGCGAGTCTTCTCTGTCCTCCGCTTGCCGCTCGTGCAAGTCTCTCTTTTTCAGGAAGTCGCGCCGGAGGAGCGGCGACCGCCGCGGGAATCGCCGATTGAGCTGTCAAAATTTGGAAGAGGACGGTTGAGGTTGATAAGGGAGAGACTTTTATAACAGTTTTAAACGAGACTCCTGTAGTTTTTGAGCGAAACCTAATTATAAATGTTTTTATCAGGGATGACGGTTCTTTAACTACTTTGAAATGCAAGCATACGAATGTTGTCACGTCGAATCGCACAGCTTTTATTATTTTCAAGTAAACCTTTATAAAATAACGACCTAATAATCCCGAAAAAATAGAGGAGCTAAAAAAAGCTTTCAATATAAATACAGAAAATCCCTTCGGCGAGAAACCCGCGCTATTCCCAAAAGTCAAACCCCTCCAAGATATTCCCTCTAAACGTCGGCATTCGGTCGCGCGGGCGAATTCCCGCGACCCGCATAAACTTTTACAGGTCGCCGCCGCGGCATTCCCTCCTTACCCGCCTCGTCCGTTTGATCTTAAACAAGTTTCGAGAGAGAGAGAGAGAAAGAGAGTTTACGCATACCTAAATTCGTCGAGGGACTGCCCGGCGCGTTATTTACTATTTCAACGCAATATATTCCCTCCCTCTCTCTCTCTCTCTCTCCTACGTGCCCGGGAATTAAGTAGAGCGCGCGCGCGGACCTCCGCCGTCGCGCCGTGCTTAATTTTGCATCCAGCGCGACCCGTCCGCTCCGCGGACACGCGCGCAAATTCTCAGAACGTGGGAGAGAGAGAGAAAGAGAGCCGCCGCGCCTCCGCCACGATCGTCCGCGGACGTTCGACCGGGGAAAGGAGAGGATTTTTCGCGGTTCGCTGCGGGGAAGAGGGGAGCCGGTTGGGTGTTGGAGTTATTTGTCAGATCGGTAATTAATAAAGTTTCCGAGAGAGAGAGAAAAAGGACGCTTCTCTCGGGAGGGATACTATTTTTCGAAAAGAACTACGAGAACGAGATTCCGACAAACGAAGTACAGGGGAAGTAAAGAACAGCCAAAGAAGAAGAAGTAGAAAGATTTAAGCCGGCGAAGCTCCCCGCTTGAAAGCTAAAACAAAGAAACCCCAAAAGAGCCGGCCTCGAATGGAAATTGGAAGAAAAAAAAGTTTATTAAAAGAAGGCCCCTCCGTAAATACAGGCCATCGGCCAAAAAAAAAGGCGGCGGACGCACAAAGTCCGGGGAATAAAAGAAGAGAGAAATAGAGAAAGAGAGAAAGATAGAGCCTCGCGCGAAACGGCAAAGAAGAGTTATACGTATTAGAGACAGAGGGAACGATCGAGCGAGCTCTGGGGGTTGGAGGAGGCGGGGGGAGGCGGCACGAGGGAGAGAGAGAGAGAGAGAGAGAGAGGAACGCAATGGTCGTCCGGGAGCTCTCGAAACCTCGAAAGGCTCTCGGGGGCTGCCGGCAGCAGCAGCAGCGCTCGGCCAAAACGCAGCAGCAGCAGCAGCAGCAGCAGCTCCTTCGGGCGAGGGAAGAAAGGGGGGTAGTAGGGACTATCCTAGGAGGGCGGATCAATACAATCGCTAATCCGGTGCATTGTGAGGTGAGGCGTGCAGGCGTGGCAAAAGAGCCTCTCCCTTTTTCGCCATTTTTCACGCGTCGTTAGTCCTCTTTTCTCCCGCGCGTCCATTATTATTTCTCCCTCTCTCTCTCTCTCTCTTCTTTCTTCTTCTTCTGCTGCCGCTGCGGCCTTTTTTATCTGCGCTTTTTCACGCAGAGACGCGCGGCCTTTCTTAAATCTCGAGTGGATCTAACCGAGAGCTCGTTGCGCTCTTATTGTCGCCAAAGGGTGGATATTGTTGTTTCGCGAGGGCGTAACTGCTTCGAATGCCGTGTGCGTCGTTCAATTTTTCGTTCTTCGACGCTGGAATGGGATTCTTGTATTTTATTTTTTCTGAAAAAACATCGAAACGAGCAATTAATTATTTTGCAGAGCAGGCTTTTTGACTTTGAAGGTTTGCTAAAACATTTGTGCGATAAAAAAAAAAATAATATCTTTGCGCATGAATAATGAAACTTGAGCGGGACAAGTGCTTTATGAAATATTCATGCAAACTTCATTAAAATATTGTGAATCTTAATTTTTTGCTCAAAGATTTTCGTCTTTAAATCTTAAATATTAAAGAGTCATCTAAACAAACACAAATATTAGACTATTTTTAAAGTATAAAGGTGTTCTTAATACACTTTAAATTCAAGTTTAAAAAATGAAGAGTAACAGTTCTTTTATCTACTAAATATCAAAAAGTTTAGTATACGAACCGGTATTCTGTCTTATAGATGATAGACACTTACCTAGAAACTACACATATATTGCAAGACGTGATATTGACAGTACAACTTTGTCGAATCCGAGGCATAACTGCACATTTCACTCGTCGGTGGAATAGATACGCGGCATTTTCTCGGTGAAAGACAAATGAAGCTCTCACTGATAGTCACAATTTCATCTCTGCTTCCGCTAATAGCATCTTCTTAAAGCTGCGCCGTGTACGTCCGTTTATCGATTCGACAGCTGTACTATTCTGATCGAAAGATTTCTAATTTGACAAACTGCAACGAGATAAAAGAGAAACTTATAGATATATCCTGCAATATTTCATGTTTTTAACTATTATAAAAAGAGATGTGCAAAAGTGCTTAATTCTTTCGTGAGTAGTACAATTATTATTTAGAAATTCTGGAAGCAATTTTTAATTTAAGTAATATTTTTAGACAAAGATCGTCCATTAATAAATATTTTAAAAGAAAAGCAAGATATAGCGCTAAATTATTTGTGAATTTTTAATTCAATTTTAAATCAAATTCTTTCGGCACAAAAAGTATTAAAAAAAAATCGTAAAAAACGCTGCGTTCCCAAAATTAGCCATTTTCACACGACCTCCGCGTTTAAAAAAAGCCTTTAAAATTTACATTGGAAAAAAAAGGCCAGATTGTATTTTTTCGACAATCATTCTTAAAGCTAGGCGTTCTCCCCAGTCGTGACTGTAATTCCTTACCAGAACATTATTCTCAGAAACTTAAAGCTCTCGATTTCCCCACGGGTGTCCTCAGAAGAGTAACATCGTACCTCCGCGATCATCGATAGTCCGTAGTAGGTCGTGACGATAAACTAGGAACCTGTGAGGAATTTTAAAATAGATTATTGATATATAATAATTTATAATGCCTGGCGCTCATCTCGGATTAACGAATTCGTTATAATCTTAATCCCAATTTAAGCTTCAAAAATATAACTAGAAGTTATTGGTCGTTCGTGCGACGGAGAAGCAGCTGTTTAGAAACGACCAAATTTAATTGAACCATTCATACTCCTACCGAGAATTTATGCGATGACTCGTTAAACTTTTTTATCGTAAGTAAAGTAACGACGATGTGCGCGAAGGCATCAAAAACTACCACTGGCGCCTGCACTTACATCCCCCGTTACTGACGACCTCGACCTCGGAAACGTCTTCCCGTGAGTGAATTTATAACTCAGAAACCAGAGCGCATTACCGGAATCTCATCTTCGGCGACCTCAGCCTCGGAGAATTCTTCTAAACGACCGCAAAGAGCTTCGGGGGTTCTGGGCGATCGTCGCTTTAAAGGGCACCGCGCTAATAAGGTTTAACCGTTATGTGTACAAAAAAAAAAGCTGCGGCTAATTAGTTTCTTATGCATTGAAAAAAAAGATGATTAGCTCTTACAAATTTGACATTGCCTGTACTCTTGGGTAGAAGCATTGAACGCTTTTAAAATGTCCTTTTATTCAGATATAATTTTTTAATTAAAATCAAAGCCACTTTCCGTTATTCATCGGCACACAAACGCGAGAGAGCAAAGCGCGAGAGTAAAAAAGCGCGCGTTCAAAGAGTAAAGCGCGCGAGAGCTTATAAGAGTAACAACCTGGCAGGGCACTCGGAAAAATCAATCCTTTTTGTTTTTACGAAAATCTCTTGACCCGCAATACCTCAACAGAGAGAGAGAGAGAGAGAGAGCGAAGCGACGCGAACGCCACTGGAGCGGAGATCCGCAAATAGTTCCTGGCCGGGGCGAAAAAAGCGAGCGCGAACGAGAAAGAGAAAAAAACGAGAGAGAGGGAGGGGAGAGGGGGGTAAAGTTTGCGCTGTTCGCGCCATTGTCGGTCGGGAACCACTACACTTTTAGCTCTCTTCGTATTCATGTATCGCAGGACCATCTCTCGCTTTGGCTCTGCTCTTAAGCGAGGGGGAGAGCGCCGCTGTTACCCCAAACAAACTCGTGTTCTCGCGAACAACCGAAAACTGTGTTACTGGAATAGAGGCAAAGAGAGAGAGAGAGAGAGAGAGAGGGAGCGAGAGTGAGAACGAATTCTCCATGTACCGGGACGCCCGACTGGAAACTGATCCACTGACTCGGAACGCACTATTTATAAATGGAGCTTTATGCGACTTCATTAAAATTTAAAGCCCGTTCAAATATTGACCCGAGCTTAGTGATAAATGTTCTGTCACCTGGACTTATGTGTATTTATGAGTTTTTTTCGGGAGGATTTTGCTGTAGGGATAAAGGTTGTTTTGGATATTCGGACGCGCTGGATTAAACGATACTTATTGAATTGATTGAATTCTTGAATATGTTAAAAAACTATATTAAAAAAAACAAATATCAAAATGTAATATTAAATCGAATAATATGCGATTGAAATCATAAATTGTTTTTCTTCTTAATGTAATAAGCCAGCCAGTAGTTTAATATAAAACAACGAGCAATGTATTTTAAAAATTTGACATTTTAACGTGCACACAATTGAGAAGAAATTTTTTTAATTTAAGAAAAGAATGTTATTATAATTAATAAAGAGTTCGCCTCCAACAGACAATTTATTCAAACTTATTAAATAAATAAAGTTTTGTAAATAACATGATATTTCCAAGAATTCAAATGGAATTCTTGGAAATAACTATAACAGTGTTTTTTAAAAAGATTCTGCATTGCACGAGTACAAAAATCATGTTTAATTAGCGAACAACTATTAATCTTCAAAAATCAATTAATTTTTGTAAGTTACTTTTTATTTTTGCTTAATATTAATGATCTTAAATTAAGCATCGGTTACATGGGAAGTTTGTGTGTTGGTGAAATCGCGCACATATTAGTTCGCACTCAACTAAGGAACTTATTTTTGTTTCCGATTTTTGCCCTTCTACGAAAACTTTCTGCTATTGTATAAATTACGTTAGTAAAATTTTGAAATTGCGATATTTACAAAAATGAGGAAATTGTAGTCTCGGCTACGGTTTTGGTTAGTGAGCATTTTTCGTAAAAGTCCATACTAGTGCCACACTCCAGGATAAAAAAGAACTATAGATACGCATTAAAAAGCTAGGTAAGCGTTTTCAGAAATCTACTTTGCCAACTGTCGTATAAACAGATAGAAAACATCTAGAAAAGAGAAACAAAGATGAAATTGAGAACGAAACCCGACGAGCATCAGACTAGAGCATATTTTCTTTGTGACAATCAAGAGTTGAAAAACATAAATACTTATATGTATATAACTCCGCATATACAGTTCGCTTATTGTGAGCAAGTATGGGGATTTCCAGTCTGTGTTTTTCAGCTTACAAATTACTCAGAATCTAACTATTATTAAACTGTGTTCAAGTGAAATTACATAATTTTAGACAAAGAAGATCGATCCTGATAAAGATCAATTCAAATTGCGATTTGAGTAATGCAAGTCGCGTTATTTTGAGGTAATGTTACCGATGAGAGCGTAATCACTCATCGCGCATTTATCTATGTGCGTCAAGGAAAGACAACTGGACTGATAACATCATCATTATTTCTATTGTACGGAATGAGTTCCTCTTTATACACTGCTCTTGAATCATGCTGATAGTCCTGTATTAGAAACAATTAAGTCAAGTTGTGCATAATTTTTTTAGGTTGGAACATTAAAGAATTTCATTGTTTACCAAAATGTCACTGGAGAGTCACAGTGGGGCTTGTCTTGATTCCAACAAGTCACTTCCTATTGATACAGCTTGTTTAAGTATTTTAAATTTAAACTTGCACCCTGTTACATTCTACAATGGATTCGATGATTGCACATTGGTAAAATTTAAATGAATTTTATTTTTTAATTAAAATAATGCAATAATTGTTTTAAATATATTTTTTCAGTGTGAAGGAAAACCAGTGGCAAATTTGTCTGCAAATAGCAACACAACATTTCAAATATCTACAAAGTATCCAAATCGTTTTTATTATAGAGATATTGATGAAAAAGCATATATATGGTGTGTGTAAGTATTTAACATTATAAAGAATATTATAAAAAAATATAAACATTTTTTTAATGAATAAGTCTTAAACAGTACAAATTCTATGAATATTTTTTAGAGAAACAGTTGCATTCAAGCAATATGGAAGATATCAGTGGAATGTAACTAATGGTAGTTGCAAAATATCTACTTTATATGAACCATGCAATCCATATTTACGTAAGTTATACTTTATATTTCATATTAAATCTTTTTATAGGCTAAAATTTATATTAAAAATTTATATTACAGCACTCATAGCTGCTATCTGGATATACATACTTGCTTTTATTTTATTAATCACAGCCAAGCCAATCATAAATTTAGTGAGAATTTATTTAAGAAAACCTGATTCTGATGGTGTAAGTTTTTTTATTTTTTTTTAAACAAATGTATTGTTACTTATACATTATTTTATTATCTTCAGGATATAGATAGACTTCAAGAATCAGAATCCACTCCCCAAATGCTGACAGTATCAAAAACTGGAATGAGGATGCAAGCTTTAGATGCTTTTCGAGGGTAATACTAGAAAAAAGATTAAGAAATAGTTTTAAATATATTGAAGTCCAAATTAAAACTTTTATTTTCAGTATTGCCGTTTTGTTAATGATATTTGTAAATAACGGCGGTGGCGACTATGTTTTTTTACGACATGCTGCGTGGAATGGTCTCACTGTTGCAGATTTAGTTTTACCTTGGTACAATATTAATTTATTCATTTCTTACTTTAAAATAGACACGGACATGAAGTTTATATTGAATTTTTAGGTTTGCATGGACTATGGGCTTTACTATAGTCAATTCAGTTCGAGTGCATCTCCGCGTATCAATTTCTCGGACAAGACTTATTATAAAGCAATTGCGTCGCACAGCTTTACTTGTAATCTTTGGACTATTAATCAACTCTATGAACAATAAACAACAAACAACAACAACTTCACTAGCAGAATTGCGTTTTCCAGGAGTTCTGCAGCTTCTAGCAATATCCTACTTCATTTGTTCAGTAATTGAAACTAGTTTTGCAAGTGCTCAAAGAAATTTTCAGTTTGGACGATTTATATTCTTACAAGACATCCTGGAAAGATGGGCTCAATGGCTTCTGATCTTTATTATAATAATAATTCACACCTGCGTTACATTTTTACTTCATGTTCCTGGTTGCCCACGTGGTTATGTTGGACCTGGAGGCTATGACCATCGCGGCGATTATGTAAATTGTACCGGAGGAGCTGCTGGTTACATTGACAGGCTTATTTTTGGTCAGCACATGTACATGAAAAAAATGAATCCTGTTTATGGACCGACACTTCCTCATGATCCAGAAGGTATTTATGTTGTAGACAAAAATTTTAATAATTATAATTAATTCCTTTATCTAACTTTAAAAACTCTGCTACACATACTTACATTTGCCAGAGACAACCAAATTCCAAAATATACTCGCAGATAACTTTGCAGCACATACTTCTAGTTCTATTTAACAATACTTAGCATATCATTTTTGTTCACAAAATATCAAGAAATTGACAGAGTAACTATCGTTTTAGGTTTAATGAATACAATATCAGCAATACTTATTGTATTCATGGGAGTTCAAGCCGGACGTATTTATGTGACTTATTACCAAACAGATTCAAGAATTATTAGATGGCTATCATGGTTCTTTGTAACGGTAAGAATAAATTTTTATTTTATTTCATAAAATTAAAAACAATGAATTTAATCTACATTTCTTTTTCGTTCCTTTTAGGGTCTTTTAGCTGGAATACTATGCAATTTCAGTAAAGAAGGCGGTGCGATTCCTGTCAATAAAAATATGATGTCGTTATCTTTTGTTTTATGTACATCTAGCTTTGCATTCCTATTATTCTCTATGTTATACTATTTGATAGATCACAAAAAAGTCTGGAGCGGTGCACCATTCATTTACGCAGGTAAATTGATATTAAATAAAAATTTACTGTAATGCGATTTTTTTTAAATATAAATGAAATTTTTTTTACAGGAGCAAATGCAATATTTTTATATATTGGACACTACTTGACCATGGGCTTATTTCCATTCGCGTGGGAAATTCCCGGAACACCAACACACACATCTTTATTAGCTATGAACTTATGGACAACCACACTGTGGGCATTTATAGCTTATGTTTTATATGAAAAAGAGATTTTGATAACTATTTAAATCTTTATGTTACTAGAATTTATATATTTCATTAATGCAAAAGAGAATTGCGTGCTTGTGGCACCGAGAGCAAAAAAAATTCAATTGATTGTGATATTTAATGAGTTAATTTTAAGAAAAGAAAGTGCTGCATTTCATACTTTCAAAAAGATTCATAAAGTTAAATGTAACTATTAATTTTGTAATCTAATACAGTATTTTATAATGTAACTAAATGCTTTACTTTAATTCAATAATTTGAGAACAAAATGAGTGAATATTTTTTATATTATACGTATACTTTTTGGAAAATAAATAAAATATATATTACAAAGCAAAAATATACATTATCAATGTGTTCAAAAAACATTAATATCAATTGTAAAAATGAGTACATTGAAGCTATGCACGTTCATAATTCTACACATTTCGTTCTTTAGGCTTCTTGTAAGATAGTTTCAGTATTTTAAAGATATCTTCCTCAGAAGTAATTTTTTCAGCCTCTCCTGGAGTTCCTGTAACGCAATTAAATAGTTTTTAAGCTTTCATCTACGCAATCTTAATTTTTATTATATATACATATTTTGCGACACGCGCTTCCGGATTGTTTCAACTTATTACCTTCTGTAGTTAATTTTTTCAAAGTATACTCATTTAAAGTATATTTCATTTCTAAAGCATGTGCTCTCATGGTTCTGTTAAATAAATCGCTTCCTGTAAAATACAGTACTGCACAATAATATTGGTCATGTGGCGCCAATCGAATATCTAGTCTTCTGTATGGTTTTTCTTTGTTTAATCTGCATACGCCCTAAAATAGTATGCATAATGATTTTAAATTCTCCTTTTAAATCATTAATTTAAATGCATCTTTCTAAGGATAACTCATTATCCTCACGCGATTACATTTTTAATTTAAATTCAATTAAATTGATATTTTAATAAAAGAGAAAATTACCATAAATTTATATTCTCCATGCGAAATGGTATCGCTAATTAATTTCTTTTTTTCAAGACATTCAATGATGGACTTTAAGTGTGTTGTGTGCTTTTTCACGTCTTTACAATCGGATGTATAACTTGGATGTGTTATAAGTACATCAATATCTCCACTTTCCGCCTTTTCTCTCCTATAACTTCCACAAATGGTAATAATGTACTTTTTATCCAAATTTAAAATGGCTTCCTTAATAATTTTCTCAATTGATTCAATTTCTTCCCTGGGAATTTTTTTCTCAAAATCATCGAAATATCTAAAATTGAAAATATAAATCTGTAGAATTACCTGATTATTTTAAACAAGAATTTTCTTAAAAGAGCATGTTTTTTATTACTTTAAACCTATTTTTTGGTGATGAGTGAGTTTATCTTGATGTTTTTTTAGATCTGCAAGAGTTTTTATTCCAGCATCAACAAGTTCTTTAGCCTTTACAGGACCGATACCGGTAACTCTACTTAACAGATTTATAGCAACATTTCCTTCATCTTTTCTGATCTATAAATTAGAATCATAATATATAAATTATATTGGTTTTTTATTTTATATTGAATAAAATCAACGAACATCCTCTAATTTTCGAAGTTTTCCTGTTTCTAAAAATTCGTCAATCTTTTTTGCAATTTTTACGCCAATTCCAGGAAGCTTTCTGGCCCCTTCTCCAGACTTTACTCTTTCAGATTGAGATGCTAGAGTACTTGCCGCTTTCCGGTATGCATTATATTTATAAACATTTTTGTTTACATTGCGTTCATAATTTGCTAGTTCTGAAAAAAATAAATAATTTAACGTTATTTAAAGATAAGATAAATTTTTTAAGCTAATACGATTTGCCGTTTATTATACAATGTTCTTTTATATATACATATAGCATTTTGAACATTTTTACAAAGTGAAAAATATTAAATTTCAATAAATAATTTTTATCAACTTATAATTGTAAAAGCAATATTTCTTTTTCAGAAAAAACTTTTTATAAGCACAAAATAAATTGAGCAGTTTCAAATGCCACCAGGCCACCACTAGCTGGTATACTTGCTTGGTGTGCGAATTTGCAGATAGAAGGAAAAAGCCTAAACTGAACACTGACCAATCAAACGTTGCGAAGGAAAGACAGCAAGTACCTAACCCTAACTATAGGCAGAAGTGTACACTCTGTACGATTCTGAGTGTAAACATGTGTACAAGATTCCCTTATAAACCGTTTTATATTTTTCTTTATTTGTTTTAGTAAGAAAAATTTCAATTACTTGATCAAAACTGGCATACTTCTACTTAAAATTTCTTTTTCTAGCTTCAAAGAAAAAGAAAAGCAAGTATAAAAACCGGTGACATAATGGAATCGGACGCACAGATTACCGAAGTCTCGCAAATGGAAATAGTGATTGAACCCAGGGAGATTAGTAATCCAACAGACCAATTTACTGTAGAATATAATGAAAAGAAGATTATTCAAGAAGTCAATAAAGAGACGTTTATTCAAGAGTTTAATGAAAAAAAGCTTAATCAAGAAGTCAACGAAGAGAAGTTTATTCAAGAGGTCAACAAAGAAAAACTTATTGAAGAATTTAATAAAGAGAAACTTACTCATGAATTTAGTGAAGAGAAAATTGGTCCAAAATTTAATGAAGAGAAGCTTACTTCTGAATATACCGAAGTAAAACTGACTCTAGAATGCAATAAAGAGAAGTTTATTCCAGAATGCAATGAAGAAAAGATTACTGTTGAACCCATTGGGGAGAAAGTAATTCCAGAATACAATGACAAAAAGCTTACTTCCAAATGCAATGAAGAAAAACCTACTCCAGAAGTCAGTGAAGAGAAGCTTATTACAGAACATAATAAAGAAAAGCTTATTCCAGAAATTATTGAGAAGAACCTTACTCCAGATATCAGTGAAGAGAAGCTTGTTCCAGAATTCAGTGAAGCTTCACTTATTTCAGAATTTAGTAAAGAAAAATTTACTACAGCATTTAATGTTGACAAGCTTACTCCAGGATTCCACGCTAAAATACTTACTCCAGAAAGCAATGTTGAGAAGGTTAATTCAGAATTCAATGCTGAAATACTTACTCCAGAATTCAATGTTGACAAGGCTACTTCAGAATTCAATATTGAAAAAACTGATTCAGAAATAAAACAAAAAAAATCTGCACAAGAATCCAATGAAGAGAAATTTAATCATGATTCTATGGACATGGATGTAACAACTTCTGATGAAACTCAAGTTCAGGATGAGGAAGAAAAAGAAAACCCACCTATGATAGATGTTACAGATGACGATTTAAGACAGTTTGATGTTTTGGATGATCTAGATCACGCTAATCAAGATGTATCAGATTCTGATGGTTGCTCAAATGATAGTATGGACTCTGACATTCCAGATGATGAGATCGAAGCCATGCTGGAAGAAGGTTTACCAGATGATTATAAAGGAAAAAGACTTGGTAAATCAAATGATATGCTTTATGAGGAAAAAGAAAAACTAGTTCTAGATGAAATCGGGCATAATCATTTTGATGTTTTGCCAGAAGGATGGGTACAGGTAATTATCAAATTTCTATACTAAATTGTAATTGATTTTTCTCTTAATAATTAATATTTTATTAAAAATAACTAATTTAATATCTATATTAATTATAGGTAACTCATAACAGTGGAATGCCTTTATATTTGCATAAACAAAGCAGAGTGTGTACATTATCTAAGCCTTATTTTCTTGGACCAGGTAGTGTAAGAAAGCACGAAGTGCCTGTAAGTGCAATTCCTTGCTTACAATATAAAAGAGCTTTGAAAGAAGAGGAAGAGGAGAAACAAAGAGATAGAGAAAGAATGCAGGCAGCTCAAGTTTGCAGTTTACCAAATGCTAAGATTGAAACAATTCAAGAGAATAGAGTTAATCAATCTCTGGATGGCGAAAATCTTAGAAACTATTGTCAAACATTATTTAGATTTAAGTCTATTAAAGTTATGAGATTTAAGTCTTGGTCACAAAGAAGAAAATTTACTAAGAATAAGAAGCAGCGGAAACAATTAGAGCGACCTACACTACCAGATGGAACAAAATTGATAACATTCCCAGTGGGAAATAGTACATCTTATTCGGGTCATTCTGCACAAGAAGATGAACCTGCAAGTAGACCACCAAAACACTGGATTATGAATCCATCTGGAAAAAGTTATGTCTGCATTTTACATGAATATGTACAGCATGCTTTAAAGAAACAGCCTACTTATAAATTTAAAGAATTAGAAAATGCTGCAACTCCTTATTCAGCTGTAGTTTGTATCAATGAGATGGAATATGGCAGTGGATTTGGCAGTAGTAAAAAACAAGCAAAAGCTAATGCAGCAAAAAAAACTTTAGAAATTTTAATTCCACAAATGAGAGATAAAATTTCTGGTGATTCTACAGTAGACAGCACTGCTTCAAGTTCTAGTCAGGCACTTAAGGCCTCTAAAGTTAATTCAGATGCAGATCTGTCCTTCTTTGATGAAATTTCCATCAATGATCCAAGAGTTGCAGAGTTTTGTGCAAAAACGACTGAACCTTTACCTCATGCAATATTAATTACATGTTTACAGAGAAATTTTGGACTCGGTGATATGCACATAAACTATTCTGTTAATACATTAAAGCATCAACGTAATGAATTCACAATGAGAGTAGGAAAACACGAGGCAACAGTTATATGTCGAAATAAAAAGGATGGTAAACAAAGAGCTGCTCAAGCAATATTGCAGCTTTTACATCCACATATTCATTCTTGGGGTTCCTTATTAAGACTGTATGGATCAAGAAGTGTGAAATCTTTTAAAGAAAAAAAACAACTAGAACAAGAAATTACTTTGCTTCAAGGAAGAGCAGCAGTGAATCAGCCAAATCATGCTATTTTAGAAAAATTAAGGCAAGAAATGAGAAAGCTTTCAGATCAAAGGCAAGCGGTAAAACCTATAGGGAAATTCATTTCTTCAGATTTGCCAACAGGATCTTCCTCCAACTTAGACAATGTTGATTTATAATATAGAATGTACATTAAAAACTAAAATTTAAAAACTTGTGAAAGTGATTGTATTATTGTATTGTATTGTATTATAATTTATTGTATAAAGAATACAAAGATGGACAGCAGTCGATACGCTGTCCATGAGAGGTTTAGTCAGTTTTGACAGTCAAATTTTCGTATTATACATATGTGTCATGTAAGTCAGTTTGTAGGGTAGTTTTTACAATACATCAATATAATGATCAGTCTAATTCTGTGAAGTGTGTCCAAGCCAGCCAAGATTGATTGTTGCATAAACATTTTTCAAATAGATTGTTTGAGAAACTGTGAAATGAATGATTTATACAATCAAGTGTACATGAAACTGAATTTCCTCAAATTTATTTTACATTTTAGTTTCTGATTTTAATTACTTTGCTTTCATTTCTTAATGATTTTAAAAAATTCTTTGTAATAAAACGTGATATTAAACTTATAAAAGCTTTTTAGTCACTCTGCATCTCTGCATCAATGATATTAATGAAATTGATAATCATTTTCATCATACATATAAATAACTTTTTTGTTTTGTTTTGAGTTATATTTTGGTTCAGCTTCAGAGTGACCAAACAACTTTTATAAGTTTATCAAAATACTGAACTATGAAATGCATTTTTGACCACGTGATATTGTTAGTATTTTATAGAAATTATGTAAATAATCAAAATTTTTAAAAAATTTACTGTAATTTTTTCTTACATTTAGTACTTAAATAGTCAACTAATTATTAAGCAAATTTTAAATGTATATTAAATATTAAAAATATTCTGGATATTTTCGTTAATAAGCAATACAAATGCATTCCTAATTGTAAAATACAAATACTAAAAGCCAAAGGAAATAAATCTAACTTTATTACTAAGATTTTATTGAAATAATTATCTTTTGTATTTTTAAAATATAAGATCTTTGTAATTTTTTAACACTTAATTATGAACTCTTAGAACCTATATATACAATATGCATTAGTTAAAAAAATTTAAAACAGTTTTTTAATGCAGCAGTGCATAGAAAGACATTCGATATATTGATATTGCATAAACGTAAATAAAACTAATATGTTTGAGGTTATGACGCCATCAATATGAATGAAAACAAATAAATTTTACGTGCAAAATTAAAATTATTACCTGTTAAAAAGTCGCATAAATCATAGTTAGGATTATTAGAATTATCAGGAGCTTTTCGTTTACTCATTTCGGCTTTTCGGGCAATTGCAAATTGCCGAATACAAAAATTTTCTTTTAGTGATATTAGCTGATTCAAATAGCAACGCAATAGCAACATGACTTCTGCGCAATTGGACCCGATTTGGACCTTTGAAATTTGTTCAAAACTACAATATTCTATTTGAATGTACACACACAATATTTGCTAAAACTTTTAAAAATTTTTGTTTAACATAAATTATTACTTATACAAAATAAATAACAAAACAGGTAAATTTACTATTCAATGTTTTATTAATATATCCATTAAAATATTTCAACAATACACATTACAAAATTACTATTACATTTATTGTAAATGAAATAATAATCAGTTAAAATTTATATTGTAACGTTTTTTTAACTGCATATATATTTATATGAAGCTTAAATATTTTTATATTCTATCTTTCAATAATTTTGATTTACGCATCTTTTTTATCAGAAACTGGTAAACAGTTTTAACAGTGAAGAATTAATAGATTGCACAAACAAACATGTACTCTCTGTACAGTAGTAAAATACTTCATTTTACAGAACTTTGCTCTTTAAATAAGAATTTTCCAGCTTTGCATGTTTTTTAAACCTTTATAAATCTATAATAAAAATTCATTAACATTTTTTAACAGATCATGAGTAACTTATTGAGATTCCTAAAATAATAATTTATCACAATTATTCATTATATTAAGAAATATTTTGAAAAACATATTTTTAAGATTTTTTGTGTTTTAAGAAAGCTTAATACAATTAAGAAAGTTAATATAAAAATTAGTATAGAAGTTAAAAACGTTGTAAGTAACAAAAATGGGATTTCTATTGGACGGACATCTACATAAGTAAATTCGGTTACGGATACTCCCAGTATTTAAGAATATTATCTTAAAATTAATTAAAAATTTAAGATCTTGTAAGTAACAAAATGAGATTCCTACTGGACGGACAACTACGTAAGTAATGAAAATCTGGATATGGACGCTATAAATATTAAAAACAGTAATATATGATAAATATATCTGAGCATGTTTCCATGGTTTGACTAATAATGTCTTGGCAAGTTTTCATACTTTAAAATTCTGGATAAAGTCTAAACTCTCATGGATGTACTTTACTATGACCGCTATATAGGCACGCGGCTATAAACTACGTGGTTACTCGTACAAATGCCGCAAATAAGAAAAATAATGGAGAATAGGAAGCATATTCCCAAAATGTAAAGATACAGCCATAGTTGGTAAAATCTGTCTGGCAACCATAGTATTGTAAAATCTAAAGTTTTCTCTTGGGTATCTGAAAAAGACATTAAACCTAATAAATAATTCTGCAATTTTTAAGGAATATTTATTGCTAATTATAAACCCATATATTTTACCTATATAAGCCAATCCAAAGCCCATATTAGGCGTTCCCATTCTGTAAGAGCACGTTGGTATCTGTAATTCATGTATATCACCCATATCAAGCCTCAATTGGTAGAGTGGAGTTGCATGAGGAGGAAGAATCCATATTTCACTTAGTTGATCAGTTGCTGTATCCAAACTCATATGCATAGCTTTGTGCTCATGAGCCGTAAAAATAATTTGTGGGGAAAGCTCTTTAAGAACCTAAAGAAAATTTAAAAAAGATTTATTTTAAGTTTACAGTAATTTATTTCTTGCATACAAAACAAATTTAAAAAGTGAACTTACATTTTGAACAAATGCTCCAGGCATAAATAGTAAAGGCATATGGCTTAATATAACATTTGTAGTATTTCTTTCTGCATAGTCATTAAGAAATGCTTCCTTCGGTGCAGTTGGGATTGATCGTGTCAATCTATTAACCTACAAATATGAGATTATTAATAAAATTAAAAATATTCAAATTTAATGATTTAATATTAAATACATAACATACCTTAAAAAAAGTTGCTGAACTGTAAACCAAAGTATCTGGTTGAGTATAAGCAAAATTAAATCTTTCATGAATATGAGATGAAACCATATCTTCTTCTCCTCCTATATCATTATCTCCAGGCAAATAAATTTTCTAAAAATAATTTATATTACTTTGTTTGTTTTACAACATACTTTTTAAAAAGTTTTATATATATTTACCATTATATCTTCAGGGGTATCAAAAATATTTGCTAGCCTTCTTTTATATTTTTCAAAATCTTCTGCAGAAGCAATATGTCCTTCATCCATTAAGTCACCAAGAAATACTATTACATTTGGTTGAGTACGACTTACTGCTCTTGAAAAGGTTTTCTTTAAATATCTGTGATCAAAAATATAAAATTATTTAAATAAATATCTCAGAAATTTATTTGCAATATTAAAATTTCAGATTTAAAATCTAAAAATAGCTTATTTTACATAAAACTTGCAATTTTTTTCTATTATCAATAATGAATAAAATTTTCTATTGTCAAAAAGTAAATTCTTTTTACTCATACCTGTCGCTATCCCACATGGCCCACGTTGAACCCCTATAATTTTCATTTTGATACCCAAGTATTTGTGGATCCGCTATAAGTAACACTGCAACACAATCTGTACACTTACGTACAGACCATTTAAAGGCTTGAATTTCATATGCAAAAAATTCATTGTATAGCACCGTAATTCCCAGAAGCAAACCAATAAAATAAATTTTATGTCTTGTTCTGAAAAATAAATAATAACATTAATAATCACATTTTTAATAATCATATTTGTAATAAAATATTAAAAACAGAACTAAAATAAATATTAAATATTGAGTCATGTCTAATTTTATCTGTTGAAGTCATAGTATAGCTATGTTTTTAGTGATAAATATAACAATACTAAGTGTAATAACACTCAAAATAATTCGAAAAATATTTTGTATGTTCACTACAAATGAAATCAGCAATTAATTAGTAAATATTAGTCTCTTTACATTAATAGATTTTTGTAGATCAGCCATTTTTGACAGTTTAACAAAACAACATGAACATTTTAAAAAATTAACTCATTTTTAAGAAAATTCTATAAAAAAATCCTACAATCGTTTGAATTTGAGCATACTTTCATTCAAAAATAAGACGTAAACAAAAATTCCATGACTAAGGGTCTGTACATAGTTAACCTCTTGGTTAAGGTTAATTGCATAAGCGATAGACTAAGGCATGTAGACAAGGGTTTACCTGTTTCGACGTATCATTTTTCCAGCTTCTTATATCGAACGCGTTAAATTTCGCGCTAAAATGTGTAGCCTTTCGCATAATCCTCGTCGAACGGTGTTGTTCTACTTATTAATGAATTACATTTTCAGAGCGAAATTTATCGCGTCGCATCGCGTTCAGACTCCCCTTGCGGGCAACAGCTGATCAGTGGTTCTCCTTTTTTCTGTTGGGGTCCTCAAACTCTACAATGGCTCCAAAACAATGGACCTATTTAAAATTTCATAAGATTCTCAAGTGAAAGTACATTGTTACTTTATTGTTGCATAATATATTTATTGAGAAAAATGAATACATTTAAGTTTATTAATGTATTACAAAGTTTATGTAATTTTATGTAATATAATTATACAAACCTCTCAAACCATTTTTAAATGGAATCGATTGCTTCGAAAAACAATTGTTTTTCAAGTTTTTTACCAATTTTTTTTTAATGGACTTTTGCAGCATACTGCCCAAAACTGGCAGTATTTTCAAAGTTTGGCAAATTTTCCATTTTTACTAGGGGTATTATAACTTTTTTAAAAAACCAGAAAATTTTTTTTTAATTTTCGCTATTTATATTTAATTCAATAAATTACATTTAATTGCTATTCATTTTGATTTATCAAACTGCCCCTAGATCCCTAGATTAGTTAATTTTATAAAAAAACTGATTAAATGAAGGAAACAGCTCGAGAAATCGCATGTCCGAGCAAAAGTGGCACGCCTGGTGGCAGCTCAATGAAGAGAACTCATGGCGTTATGCATTCATTTAAATTCTATTTTTCGAATCTGTAAGGAACAGAAATATCTGCTTTAATAAAAAGTCTATTAGTTGATATAAAATTGATATGACTGATATG
>JAWWML010000032.1:315106-341673 GCA_035047165.1 Ormyrus rosae | reverse complement strand
AGTTTCTTCTACATCATGCGGTGTCGCTAGTTGCGTTCGATCATAGAATGTGAGCGTAGACGGCAAGTCAAATCAACGCTGGTGCACTGTGCAGTGTGCACATCGGACGAGTTGAGCCAAAACATTAAAAAAGAAAAATTGAATAAGGTGTAATATTTAACTAAATCATCATGTCTATGTCAAAAACGACAAATACTTATAATCGGCAAAACTGGGAAGATGCTGTAAGTACAATCAAAAAGCATATTTAATATAAAAATTTACAAAATAAAAACTAACCTTGAAAATTTTTGTTTTTTGTTAAAGGAGTTTCCAATTTTATGTCAAACATGTTTAGGAGATAATCCTTATATTCGAATGGTAAGTAGTAACTAATAATATATTTAAAAAATTTTTAAATGTATACGTGAAACGGTTCGTGAAAAAAAAAAATTAATGAACCAAAAAAATAAGAGCCGATTTTGGTTAAGAATATTTCGTTTACTCGAATACATACTTATGCAGACCTTAATCTTTTTAATTTTATTTTAGACAAAAGAGAAATATGGTAAAGAATGCAAAATTTGCATTAGGCCGTTTACTGTATTTCGATGGTGTCCAGGTGCAAGAATGCGTTTCAAAAAAACAGAAGTTTGTCAAACTTGCAGTCGTCTTAAAAATGTATGTCAGACCTGTTTGCTTGATTTAGAATATGGATTACCAATTCAAGTTAGAGATGCTGCCCTTAAAATTAAAGATGATATACCACGTTCAGAGGTAAATAAAGAATATTATGTTCAAAATATAGATAGTGAAATTAGTAAAATAGACCCAACTACACCAGCTGGCGCTGTTGGAAAATCAGCTGCTGCAAGTGATTTATTAATGAAACTTGCAAGAACAAGTCCATATTATAAAAGAAATAGACCGCATATATGTTCCTTTTGGGTAAAAGGGGAATGTAAAAGAGGAGAAGAATGTCCTTATCGACATGAAAAACCAACAGATCCAGATGATCCTTTGGCTGATCAAAATATTAAAGATCGTTACTATGGTGTAAATGATCCAGTGGCTGACAAACTTATGAGAAGAGCAGCTGCCATGCCTAAATTGGAACCACCAGAAGATAAGTCTATAACCACCTTATACATAGGAAATCTAGGAGAAATAATAAATGAAAAGATTTTGAGGGATCATTTTTATCAATATGGTGAAATCAGATCTATAACCATGGTTCCAAGACAACAGTGTTCATTTATTCAGTACACAACAAGAAATGCTGCAGAATTAGCTGCAGAACGAACATTTAATAAATTAATTCTTGGTGGTAGACGATTGACTATTAAGTGGGGACGTTCTCAAGGTCGACAAACTGTCTCTGCAGTGGAAGCTCTCAGAGAAGTTCTAGAACCAGTTCCTGGATTACCAGGAGCACTTCCACCTCCTCCTGAAAATATAACCAATAACTTCTTTAATCTACCAGGTGTTATGCCAGCAGGCATAGTTCCACCACCACCAATGCCTCCGCCATTTATATTTGCTCAACCAATGGCACCAGCAGCTGCACCTATTTTCCCACCAGGTACAACTCCAACTGCTATTCATTACCCAAGTCAAGATCCATCTAGAATGGGAGCTTCACAAGGTATTGGCAAACCTTGGCCAGAAGAAACTTAAACATAACTTGTTTACAAAGTGCACATTCAATATTTTTTCTTATAAATATTTAGCTAACAATAAAACAAATTATGTATTTTAATAAGGCTAAAAATTTTCTTTATAATTGACATAAATATTTTTAATGTATGTAAATAGAAATTTTAGTTAAAAACAAACACTATCCTGTATGCCTCTAAATCATATTAAATATCATCGTTGTAAATACTACGCTATAAAATTATATTTTAATTTTGCATATTTTTATAAAATAGAAGCGTCTGTTTTATAATTATTTAATGAATATTATGAATGAGGAGTATGTTGTAATCTACTTAACATAATAAAAGATTATTAAATACATAGTTTTCTAATTTATTTACTAAAACTTTTATTTTCTTATTTCCAACGTATTTTTTTTTATCATTAACGACGCTGATTTGTGCTCCCATACAGTGCCAAACAGCGACACATGCTCTTTAAATTGGCCTTTGTCCGGTTCAAATATCTCAATCCTATCATTAAAAAAAATTAAAATTAAGTTTTTCAAAAATCGAAAATTTGCGATAAAACAAAAACAAATAATCTAAAAAAAAAAGATTTTTTTTTGCCGCCATTACAAAAAAAAAAAACAAAAAAAATTAGCCGTGAACGATGAAAATCCGTTCAGTAGAAGTTGAGATACGGCGGATACATAACACACACACATTCATACAGCATTTTTCAAAAACCATTTATTCTTGTTCCTGAAACCTTCAAATACAATTATAATCAATTTTTCGAACAACTCCAAAAATTACTATAACAATGCTTGCTCTAGAAGGAAGCAAAAGTCCGTTTAGTTAATAAATTTTTGATGTAAATAAGAAACAGTATTTTTATTATTAAATTACTTAATCATACTCCTATCCGTCTAAATCCGTCAATACAATATTAAATATACCAAATAAAAGTTTACAAATATCAAAAACAGTAGCGCGCATTTGAATTTAGCAAGATTGCGCAGAAACTCCGCAGTGCGGAGTCCGCACATAATTTTGTACTTACATAAGAAATTTCAAACTTCTAAGTTAATTTGTTTCCGAGATATTAGCACTTCAAAAAAACACACTTTTAGCGCTTTGGCGGCTTATTGCAAATTAACTATTGATCCTAGCGACATTTTTGTCCATCTCCCTTCAGAGACGCTTTAAAATTAAACAAAAAAAAGTGTCTTATTTTTGTAATTTAACAAAACTTGCTACCAGAGTTGAGACTTCGGATACGAGGTCCCATATTGGGGGAAGTCTAAGGAAGCGATTAAAAAAAAAATGCCTATATGTCGAAATGACATATATAGAATTATAATTAACGAAATCTTTAATGCAAAAGTAACAGGATTCTGGTAGGAATCATTTTGATGGTTCCAGTAGCTGAAGGTTCTTTTCTTTTCGAGTTTAATTTAGTAGTGAGAAACAAAAAAGTTGATTATTTTAATGTTTCAAACAATTTGTTTCCTTGATTCGGTGACGCCGCTGGAAAAATTGCTTTTAGGGTCCCCAAATTATTTCCTTCGGTCAACTGCTCCAAGCAGTGGTGGGCTTCAAGTTACAAACTTCAGAGTGAAATAACGTATAGGAAGTATATCTGTATCATAATGCAATATATAGATATACTTCATACATTATTTCACTGTGAAGTTTGCAACTTGGAGCAGTTGACCGAATGAAATAATTTGGGGACCCTAGACGCAATTTTTCCAGCATCACTGCCTTGATTTCTTCGTTCGTTCATCAACCACGGAGTATGCATGGTTACTAGAGTGCTATCATCTGCTGTCATATATAACTATTAATCGAGGTGGTGTAAGAGAGGAAAAAGTAACCTCAAAAATTTGTATAATAATTTTAGTTAACAATCTTAATAATAAAGATTGTAAAGAGGAAATTGAACTATTTATTGAACAGTGTTTTGCATCATCAATAAGCTGTTACTTCAAAACTAATTTATATGTAGTTTGCAGTATTTATTTACGTCTTAGTTTTTTCAAGTTCATTTTTGTAATTATTTCAATAATTATTATAATTATCGAATTATGTAATAAATTTATTTAAATAAATCTATGTTAATATAAAACATGTAATTTTTTGCAATTGCGCATTTAAATAATCGTTTTACACTTTCAGATTGCAGTCATGATTAGGAAAAGATATATGGAAAGGTGGCAGTGGGAGGTTTGCAAAATGTTTTTATACATGTTCTTTCCTGTTGGATGCTTTCATTTTTTCAATACACCACAAATTTCTGAAAAATATCTTACGCAATTCAAATTGCAAACAGCTTTTCCAACTCCACCTGAAATAACAGAAAAATTCAAAGCTTATCTCGAAGAACAAAAACAAAAAATGAGAAGGCAGCGTTTGGAAGAATTAGAAAAGAGTGTAAAATAAGTATTATATAGTATCAAAATAATTAAATTTAGATTTAAAAATTGTATACAAATCTGTTATTTCTATAATTTTCTAAATTATATAATGTTCAACATTAATCTTTGATTAACTTTTGTTTTAAAAATAAAATTTATGTATAGATACAAATTGTATATTTGAATTTTTAATTAAAACCTTAATTAATATTATTTTTTTGCAATTCTGATATGCATAAGGACAATGTGTAAAATACAATTTACCGCGCGTAAAGTACTCATTTTATACACATCGTAAAAATATTGTTTATGCAAAAAAAGTTTTACTTGGTGCCTTTTTTATCGATAATATAAATTATTAATCTTTAAAAGTCATCAATGAAAATTTTGTTCTCGATTATAAATCATGTGTAATTGAATACGTTTGATTTTAAATAAAAATACCAAAATATTTATTATTAACAATAAAAATATTAGAATGCTAGATGTTCAAGTAAACGAAATTACTTTTTTCAAATAACTATTATTTTCACTATTTTTAAAAAGTAGAGATAAATCTTGTAATTTTTTTTCGTTAATTAAATAATTAAACTTTTTAATAATTATAAAATAAGATCTTAGAAAACGGATTGTATCAATAATCAATAATCAATTTTGATTCGTTAAGATTTTATAGTTCATGCACCTATCTATGCGCCGACGCATATGAACGTGAAGTCGTGTCAGGAACTATAGTGTATACACATAAGACTTGATATTGAGACAGCTGATAAGTAGCAGTGGATTAGTAATGTGTCAATGAATGTTTAATAAAGATATTTTGATTTCGGTCATGTTATAATAAATTAGTAAATCAATGCAAATTAAATACATTTAGAAATTAGAAGAGTAAATTATAATTTCTTTTTCTTACTTAATTTGTATATTTAGTGCTTAGACAAAAAGAAAACATTACATGTACATATTTTAGAAGAATATTGAATAGTGCAATATTTTAGAATGACTGGTGTTTATGATAATTTATCGTGGGGAGGTACAATCTTGCTTTTTATTTACTAAAATTTTAAAGATTTAAAATTTAATAATGAAGTAGAAAAGATAATTAAGGTTATGTTGAACTAATGAATTTCAGAGGCCCGTGATCAACTTAGAAACTGGAGAGAAAATTCAGAACGTCGAAGTAAAGACGTTGTAGAAATCTGGGAAGCTATTTTATGTCCTCATATTGATGATCTTGGAAATGAAAGTATGTTATTAATTCTTTCGAAAAGAAGACAAGGAAATAATTTTACTAACTAATTTGTTTTTCTATTTAGAATATTTAGTGTTGGAACAAGTATGCCTTGCTGCTTTAGATTGTTATAGACTTCCTTTAGCTGAATACTGTTTAAAAGTATTGTTAAAAGAATTTCCTGGAAGTTTACGAGTCCATAAATACCATGCTATGCATTTAGAAGCATTGGAAATGTATGTCTGATAATATTTAAATTTGAATAATTGAGTTATAAAAATTGATTTATTATTTTTAATTCTCTATTTAATTATAGGTACGATGAAGCTTTAGAAGTCCTAGACTCTATTATTAAGCGAGATGAAACAAATGCTGCACCAAGGAAGAGACGAGTAGCTATTTTGAAAGCTCGAGGTCAGATACCTGAAGCTATCAAACAATTAACTGAGTACCTGAAAATGTAAAGCAGAAAATTTACTAAGGTTTTACTCTTATAGATATAGTACTTGATTTGAATTTCTAAATTTATAGGTTTATGAGTGATCAAGAAGGTTGGCATGAACTTTGTGATCTTTATTTACAAGAGCAAGAATATGGTAAAGCTGCAATCTGCATTGAAGAACTCATTCTGCATAATCCACATAATCATTTACTACATCAGCGTTACGCAGAAATAAAATATTCTCAAGTAAACTATATCTTTTATTATTAAATATGTAGTTAAAGTATTTAATAATTAAATAAATTTATTTTTAGGGTGGATACGATAATATGGTTATAGCAAAAGCATATTTCTGCCAAGCAATAAAGTTAAATCCAAATAATATAAGAGCACTGTATGGTTTATTATTGGTAAAATAGATAAAGAAGTTATAATCTTTATTATAAACATCTTACAATCATTTTAAAATTAACTTTTTTAATGATTTCATTTCAGACAACTAATAATATAGCTCTTTCACCAAAATATCCAACATCAAAAAAGAAAGAAATTGTCAAATTAAGTGAGTGGGTTGCCAATGAAATTGAAAGACAATATAAAACCAAAATTGCTAAGGAGAATAAAGACACAAAGTGTATAGAAGGATTGTTGGCACAATTGCAACTGGAAGCATAGATTTTTGTACAAACAGCAAAACATTTTATGTAGAAATAGTTTTGCAAACGTGTAGCTAGGTTTTTCAAAATGTTTAACTGTACATTGCAAGAAAATATTATTCAAAGAAGTCACAAAAACAGCATATGTCTATGTATCACTGAAATAAATGAATTTTACATTGTTAATTTATTTATTTCATTCACATTTGAAACATTTATTTATATCTATAAAAATAGATGAACTAAAAAAAATTACATAAATTTCATTGTTTAATTTATTGATGAATTTTAAAATTGAAAGAAATTTATAGAGTTTATTTTAGATATTTTAGATTCATTATCATTGAATTCTTTCAATTATGAAATTCAAGTCATGACTCCACACCCAACTTTACCTATTTCATGGTACATAATTTCAAAGATGTACAAACCTACATAACCTACATCTCACTTGACACATTCCATGAGGCAGAGCCTCAATAGCATTAAACTAGAATAATGTTGTGTTTATTATTCAATTAAGAAGATGTTATTTTAAATGAACTGATATGGCTCCTCTTGTAGATTTAATTTCATGCAGTATAATAGGTAAGTATTGTTTATTAACCGATATAAGTAAAAAACATAAAAAAAATATTTTCTTTTTAGAAAAAGACTGCAACGGTGACACACTTTGGGTATGGAATTATCCAGAAATAATAGAATCTGAAAAAGCAATTATTTTGAGGAAGTATAATTATCAATCAGAACACAATAATGTTCAATCATTTGTTTTTTCTCGCCATGGCCAGTATTGGTTTTATATTTGCAATAGTGATGGAGTTGATGCAGTAAAGTTGCCCAGAGTAAGACTAAAATTTTAAATTTTTATTATTTCAAATAAAATGATTTTCTCAAATTAATTAATGTTTTAGGTAAAACAATTTGCAATAGTACTTTTAACAAAAGATTATTACCCTCAAAGATATGAATTACTTTGCAGAATATTTAGCAGAAATTACAGTAAAAGTGGTAATCCTGTGGAAATTTTCAAATTATATTTAAATGTTTATACAAAAGGTTCTTGTGTAACGCAAGACAATGAAGTATTTTCTTCCAATGATTTTAACTTATTGCCGTTTGGTGCAACCACAAATGTTAAAGGATTGATCAAACTTTTTGAGCTAGAAACAATATTAATATATACTGCACTTTTATTGAAAAAAAGAATTATTGTTTATCACCATAGTTTAGAGCAATTATTAAAGTGGATTAAATCATTTCCTGCCTTGATGAAACATCGAAAAATTACTGATTGCCTTTTTTCTTGGATGGATTTAGCACAAGATGAACTTGGTGAATTAAAGGTAATTGATTTTATTTTTTTTTATCACTAATACTAGTAATATATATATAAAATATGATTATTTTAATTTTGTAGAAACATTCCTTTTACGTAGCTGGTTGTAGAGATAGTGTTATATCATCAAGACCAGAACTGTACGATTTATTAGTGAATATTCCTGCAAGAGAAATTATTGTTCCTAATCATGCAAAAGGTAGCTAAATTTTTTTCTGAATAAAAATTTTTAATTTTAAATACAATATTTATTTCTTCAAATTGAATTGTAAATGCTAATTTTAATTTTATTTTGCAGAAAGTCTTACCATGACAAAAACTCACAAAGAAATAGCATTATTTATGCTGCAACTAAGTGAAAATCAAACTTTATCAGAAACTCAGCTAATATCTGAGATTGCTGATAAAACTCAAGATCTTATAAATCAGTTGACAATACTTGCTATAATTGAAACTCCAGAAGGGGAAAAGAAAGTTCCCATTCAATCAATTAAAGAAAAAAATCTTGCTACAGCAGTTGAAAATTTCTTAATTAATCTAGCTGTTGCTGAGAACCTTCTTATAATGTGATATTATTTTATTTGCACATATTTTTATTTTATTATCTGTTTAAGGTGACATATTATGTCCACTTTTCTTATTTTAATAAATGTTTTTATAAAAAATTATTAGATTACTAATCATTGTTTTAAATATAAGCATGAATAATGTTAAATTGTTTACTAAAAAATACGTGCCTTATCACTAATTTTTTCAATATTTTTACGCATTTATTATTGACTTGTGTGGCATATTTAAAAATCAGAATAAGAAACTAGCGCACCTAGCGAAGCACAGTCAAAACTAGTGAACTCTTGCTGCGCATACGCAATACTGGGTGAATTCCCACTTTCCCAGTGATCATTGCATGTATGTGCTGCGGGTAAGCGTCTTGTAAGCTGCCGAACTGCGTCTATCATTACATTATTATATTATCACTCTGCTGGCGAGGTTCGGAGTTGGTTGTCCGTTAGACGCGCGAACGAGTTTGCACAGCTTTGTGTAAAACATTTCGCGAGCGATTACTCATAGCAGAAAAATAGATTTCCGAGCCTTTTTTTATCGCGCAGACTAAATCTGTAAAATTTACGGAGATTCCTGGATTTAGGAGGTTCATCTAGAAAGAACACGCTTTTCTTTTTTCTTCCACTTTGTTAAGGCTGTTGAGAGAGATCAACACAATGGGTGATGCTGATGTTGCTGACGCATTCGGCTGTGGCAGGTAATTACTGTTTTCAACTGTTTCTTATATACTTTTAATGAGCTAAAAGTGCCTTTTAATAATAATACATAGCTGGAAAATTAAATTTGTAACTTTTAACGTTTTAAATGTATGTATTGTAAAAACTGTTTATATTATAGTTTTGTTGATTGCAGTAAATTTAGAAGGTCACTGAACATAATAAGTACTTTTTGATAGTAATTTAGGATTACATGAAATTGGTTTAATTAGTAGTGTATTTTTCAAAAATATTTATTACGTAATATATTTTTATTTATTTTTGTATTTTTTGCACTTACAGAAACAGCGTAGCTCCTATTTCACAGCTCCGTAGTGCTCCAACTGATCGATATGCTACTCATTACAATATGAACCATGGAAAACGTGGTTTAGCTATTATTTTCAATCATGAATTCTTCACAGTCAGTCATTTAAAACCACGTTTGGGAACAAATGTTGATTGTGAAAATTTGGCCTGCACCCTTAAAGAACTTGGATTTGAAGTTAACGATTTCCATAATTCAACCCATAAAGACATATCCAAATATTTAGAAAAAGGTAAATTTATTAATTTATTAATATTAATATTATCATCATCTTATTTAACAAAGAAAAAAGTCCTTATCTAGTATTTTTTAAACAAAATAAAAGTATTTAAAGCTTTATTCTATTTTTACAGTGGCAGAAATGGATCATTCTCAACACGACTGTCTTATAGTTGCAGTATTAAGTCATGGAGAGCTAGGACTCCTGTATGCCCATGACACTCCGTATAAGGCAGATTCAATCTGGTCTTATTTTACTTCAGACAGATGCCCAAGTCTTGCTGGAAAACCCAAGATATTCTTTATTCAAGCTTGCCAAGGTGATAGACTCGACGGTGGAATTACACTGAAGGACAGAACTGAAACAGATGGTCATCCAACCGTCACCTTCCGTATTCCTACACATGCTGACTTTTTGATTGCCTACTCTACAGTTCCTGGATTTTATTCTTGGCGAAACACAACTCGTGGTTCATGGTTCATGCAAGCTCTTTGCTTGGAACTTAAAGAAAATGGTACTAGATATGATTTATTAACTCTTCTTACATTTGTTTGTCAGCGTGTTGCAATAGATTTTGAATCAAATACACCTGACACTATTCACATGCATCAACAAAAGCAGATTCCTTGTATCACCTCTATGTTAACGCGTTTAATAAAATTCCCGTCAATGCACAATGGTGCATCATAATTATCAATTTTTAACTGAATGATGTATTATGCAAAAAATCGTAGAGAAGGAAGTTTTATATATCCCTTGGAATATAAATTTTTAGATAAATATTGCTGAATTGTCTTTTAACATATTTTATGATAATGTTTGTACTACTTTGTAATTTCAATATTGCATTTTGTATACAACTGCAATACAACGATATTATAGTATTTGATATAAATTTCCAACCAAATATAATTTTCAAGAATTTAAGCTGGTTGTTTAAAAAAAGCAATATAAAATACAATATAATCTACTGCCAAAATGTTAAAGCTATAATATAAGTAACAGATTTAAAGCTTTAAAAGAATGAGAATTGTTAAAGTATATAAGAAGTATATCTGTACAATTTTTGAAAGTTAATTAAACTTTCTAAGGATGAGAAATAATTCAGCAATATTAAATAAGGCGAGGTGCTACAAGGGAAGTTTTGATAAAAAAAAAAATGTGAATTTGGAGTTGTCCGAATTACAAAAGTGAAAAGTGATCAATGTGTTACCATTGCTACGTTGTCGAAAAAAAACAACGATTTTCGTTGCCTTTCTACATTCAATGTTTTCGCTAAACGTGGAAACATGCTTAAGTCCTTTGAATTCTAAAGTCAAAGCACTTATGCGGTAGATAATCATTTATTGATATGCATTTATATAATAATCGTGATAATAAGAAAATATTGCATTTATAAAGCTCTACTTAGTAAATTTAAATGGTGGTTTTATACTGCGTTTTTTGTACGGTAAATTTTTATAAAATCTTTTTGTACAATGATCTCTGTCGCGGTACTGTTTTACGCCGTGCTTCGCAATATATGCGAATCAATTAATTTTAATAAACAACGAATTGTTTGTAATGCCATATGTGCAATTTCGTCTATTGCAAATGAATTTTTCTTGAAAATAGAACAATTTTTAACTTTTTCTATTTAAATTGTGATACAAATTTTCGACGATTCGTACATTTTTATATGCAATCGTCAATTTTGATGTTTAGCGTATTCGATAAGAATGCTATTGTGCCTAAAATTCTTACTTTCAATCGATGTCAACATACTCTTAGCCATGTAAGAACAAAAATTGTCTTTCATTTTTAAAATGTCGATCAATACATAAACGTACAAAAAAAAAAAAAAAAATCGAACTATGTATTTCACTATATTTTCTAATGTCTATCTATATATTATACTTCTGTATTACAAAGAATGTTTGTATTACGAAACGAAAAATGAATAAAATAAATTTATAGCTACAAACATGCGAAATCGATTCTACTCTTTTAAGCAGCAAAGCATGTGCATATAATAGAGGGATGCAAACGTTCTGAGAAAGGCAACGGGAAGCGAGAATAAAGAACACTTGGTTAGGTGCCCTGAGCCCTCGTCACACCGACGCTTCAGCACCTGCCGACATACACGCTCAATGTTCCATTTGTACGATCTGTCGGAATCCTCCCACCTCCGCGACCCTACGAATTCCGACTTTTGTAGAGGCAAAAAAGTCTGTTTCGCTTTTTTCTCCAACGGTGCACTGTTGGCTTACCGATACCTGCATCCCTTCGCTTTTTTCAATACCAGCTGCGTTTTTTTTTTCCTGTCTACATGCGAGGTTTGCTTTCTCCAACTTTTAACGATATTCCGGATTTTCCTAAATTTTTCATTTTTATTTGGATTTTTGAAAGCTTATTTATCAAACTTCAATCGATTGCTAAGTCTATAATCGTGTGTGAATACCTATTACTTAAAAAAAATCATTCCTTTCGTATCGAAGTGGAGATTTAATATTTGTAGTATGCTAATTTGATCGATCAAGCAAAGGAACCCGGCGTTGGTTGAAGTTGATTCACTTTTCGAAAACTCGAAATTTATTTTCCCGTTTAAAAGTTATAAAAAAAAAAGTATTGTAAATCTTTTATAAATAATATTTTACAAATAGGTAATAAAAATTTTTTTTCAATGTCAAAACAAACTGAAAAGACATTTTCCCTGAAAGGAAAGGCAGCATCACGTTTAGCTCGAGAACAGTTCAATACAGGCAGCAGAGCATCAGCGGCAGCCGCCCGGCGCTATAATCCTTAAAGGCCATGCAATAAACATTCATAAACTTTCCTCTTTGCCCTTTCAACCTTAGTTGCTCGCGCCTTTTCCCGAATCCCCCGCTATCTCTCGCAAACATGACATGTACACTACTTGCGGACCCTGGAAGAGACGACTGCGTGCGTTTTTCTCTTTCTCTCTCTCTCTCTCTCTCTACGACAGCAAGGCAGACACATACAGAGATAGAGAGAAAGAGAGAGAGAGCGAGCAGATACGTGTACGCGAGCGTCACATCAAAGCCCTGTGTGGTGTGCGAGCGAGCTGTGGTCGTCATCCTGCGAGACCGAGAGAGACGAGGGCAGCCTCTATCCGGGGTACGACGGCCTTCCCAGTGAAAAGGGAGAGAGAGAGAGAGAGAGAGAGACAGAGAGCAGAGTGCAAAGAACCGATGAAAGGGAGAATACGGACGAGAGGCCGACGCACGAAATGCTACTCGAATGGGAGAAGGGATATAAAGAAATGCCGTTCCTTGCTCTCCAACAGCTGCGATGATTTACTTGATTAAACTAATTACCTGCGTGCCCTTTTTTAAGTCTTGGACAAGAACACTCGAGTCTCTAGTTTCGTTAAGCTCTTTTTAATGATAATCCCCTGATAGGGAGATGCTATCGCTCTGCTTGCTTCGGACAATTTTCGGCCGATGCGTTACGAAAAATTTTACTGTGTCCGACACTGCCTTTAGTCTTGATATTCGATTTCGGGGCTCGAATATCTGAGAATCTATAAATAGGAATAGTAAAGCGCACGAAAAGAAAGTAAAAGTAAATTATGAGCTAGAAGAAAGGGAAAGAAAAGAGTAGCCCAGCTCTCGTCTCCGAAGATTCATAAGAAGAGCTTTTATGAACTTTGTGTACAATAATTTTTGCCTTTGCGTAACACCCGAAGTATCAACACACTTGACTCTCCGATAAATTTCTTTTAAAAGCCACGAAGATGACGCGTATTTAGCTTGGAAGCTATGCAGCGAAAATTCAGTGGAAGTCCAGACCGGATTTTTGGCCGCTTCCGTGTCGTCCTTCCTGGCTACATGAGGTCCTGAAAGGCAGCGGCCTCGAGAGTAGCAGGTAAGCATAAGCAGCCGCTCGAACAGCTTGGGGCAATCACCATCAGGGATAAGCTAAATTTATATGTCTCCCATTAAAAAGCCCCGAGGATTCCCGCATCGTAAGAAGTGTCCTGTTTACGAACTGACCTGGCAACGTGTTTCGAGCCTCTTCTTAAGACTTTACAGCTGCTCCTTCTCACGTATAAGACTTTCAGATAAAATAGTGGTTGTATCGACAATTGTACCTGTATAAAAGGCTGTAAATATTTTGCACTATTGTTGCAATTTGAAGAAAGTTGGGGTTTAGGATAAAGCATGAAATTTTGAAAACTATAGAAGTAATAAACTTTTAAGTAATATTTAATGGGCTCGCGTCTTTTTAAAATGAAAAAATATAGCGTAGATAAGAATGAATAGGTAATATTCTTCACTGTAATTCATTTTAAATGACATGAATGAGCAATCGAAAAGAAAAGAAAATATATAACGATGGCAAGAAATTTAGCCAGAATAATTGAGCCCGAGGAACCTTTTTTATTTCCGTCGAGTAACCCAAGCGTTCGACTATACCTACACGCAACGTACCCTTGGGTACTTTTTAAAGTGCGACAGTATCTCCCAAGTTCTCGCTCCCTCGCGCTCGAACTAGCCTCGATGCAGATGGCATAGCTAGTGGAAGCGAGCAGAGCCGCTATACCCAGACACAAGCGTATAAAGGGCCAATGAGGAAACTACGTCTGGCTCGGCTAGTAGTCATCGGCAGTACTTATAGTAGTAACCCCTTGCGAGAGTGCAAGCGAGAGAGGAGGCGATAGGGGGCGTTAGATTCGCATGAAGGCAGGCACAGAAGCCAAGCAGGCAGCCACAGAGCAGCAGGCCAGGCCGCAGAGCTCGGTGCAGGCAGGCAGGCGGCAGCTTGTGTAGTGCGGTGTTGGCGTGCACGCGCGTCTGCTCTTCTCCGTCAGTGTGCGAGTCAACTTCTAGGAAGCCGTCGAGCCAGAAAGTGCCCAGCCTTCCAGAGCGCCAGGACAGGACGCAGCTATACGAAGCCCAATAAACATCGCCGCCACCGCCAAGCACCGAGGCCGAGAGGCGCTGCCTCGCTTCTCTCTCAGCGCTCGCTCTCTCTCTCTTTCTCTCTCGCTTGCTCACTATACTTGCTTGCTCGCCTCGCCAGAGAGAGCGAGATACACACGGCGCTGTGTGCACGTACGTACGTACGTACGCCGCGCGAGTGCAGTCAGCCAGCGGAGAAAAAGAAGCGCGAGTGTGAGTGAGTGACTACGCCGCCTGCCCAGGGCGATGCCTCCGACCGATCGGCCAAGCTGAGCCTGCACGTGTCCTTGTGTGCGCTTCTGTCCATGTGGCCCTGTGTCCCTAAGAGCAGTTCGATCGTCCTTTTTCGCCGAACGAAAGAGGAAAGAGCTTCCTTTTTCTACTCTCCCTCTCACTCTGTCGCGGGCCTTGTGCAATCGGCTGAAAAAAGCCTCCGCTCTCCGCAGTGCCTGAGGAAAACGGCTCTCCGCACACGTAACCAGAGAAAATCGGCCAGCGCCGAGCAGACGAGAACGTGCCGTATAAACAAACAAAAGAGGAAGTAGCAACGTGTGCGAACCAATAATTAAAAGTCCGTCTACCTCTCTCACTCTTTCTCTTACGCTCGCTCTCCCACCACGACGACGACGGAACCTGGAAGATAAGGACGGGACAGGACGACTGTATATGTGCATCTAGCTTCGAGTCGAATAAAGACAGACGAATAGACGGGGAGAGACAGAGGAGCAAGCGCTGAGCGATACTGCTGCTGCATCGGAGGAACGACGGCGACTCGGCACGAGGGCTATCGATTCGAGTCTCGAGCGACGGCGACGAGCGCCGTGCACTATAACCACGCCGCCTCGCGCCGCCAGCGGCTGCAGAATGTGCCGCAAGGAACAAGGATAACGCTACCCAGCTCCGAGGGATGCGGGGGGCTAACGTCCGATTTAAAGGCAGCAGCGTGCTCTCCGTGCACATGTAGTGCGTGAGAGAGAAAGAGGGAGAGCGAGAGAGCGCAAGCGAGCAAATCTCGCCCGGACCGACAGAGAAGGAGGAACACATGTACAGTGCACACGCACGTACCGCTACGTATACGCAGACGAGGGGGTCAGAGAGACAGAGAAACAGCAGCAGCAGTAGAACGGCAGCGCAGTCATGGACGTCGATATTTTTGGCCAAGTGACTGAAGCGGCTGCGGCTGCAGCACCAGCACCGCCGATCATCAGCACGGCGCCGAGGTTCGACTCCTTCTGCCCGATCAACACTCCCGGACAACAGCGGCTTCTATCCGCCATCCGCTGCTAATTCTTCTGAGAGGAGAGCCAGTTTTTACCTACTACGTATATGGGTGTCTTTTGAGAGTGGCCTTTCGAGTAACTGCTGTATTTAACAAGTCAGTTCCATACACTCTGGAAGCTGCCAAATCTGAATTCTGGCAGTGAGCTTAAAAACTTGAGAGACACTACTCCAAGTTCCATTTTAAAGGGTGAGTTGATAGATTGATTGTTTTTTTTAAAAGTGCAATTTCATTCAGTTTTAAAGCAGCTTTTGTAGCAAAAGTTTGCAGTTGTTTAATTAATAATGCATTGTTTTGGCAGTGTTACTTACGTTATTTGCATGCAGCTGGTAAAAGAATCTGTTTATTGTACCAGCTGCAAAATGCAGTGTTGCAATGTTAGTTCAATTTAATCCAGATGTCGTTTTTAATTAAATATTTGATATATTTAAAAAGTAATTTAAAGAAATTTTGCTTAAAAAAAATAAGTTTTTTTATTATGCATCAAAATTATTTTTTTTTTTTTTTTTTATTATTTATTTATTTTTTTAGTTGGATTATTATTTATTTACTAATGTTTACTTTTAAATTCTCTAAATTGTAACGTTGATTTTAATACATGTATATTAAATGGGTAATTTAAATTTTTTTTTTTTAAATTAAGTGTAGATACTGTAGTTAAATCAATATCTCTAACCTGCTATATCAACTTTTTTTGTATAAAAATGCACTAGAAAGCAAAAAAAGAGAATAGATGCGATAACACATTGATCCGTGAACTGACAAAAAATTAATTATTTTACTCACTTCTTTAATTTTTAATTGAATCTGTTATTAATTTATGGATTATTAAGTTTATTTTTATAAGATATGAATTTGCTCGATACTATTAGAGTTTTAAAGAAATTACTATAATAACCAGATGACTTTAATTTTTCAATAAATAAAACTTGATTATAAACAACAGTAGTACCATTACTCCAAATTGTTTACAAATAACCTAATTTAAAAATAAAATTCCAATTCTCTCTGTTTAAAACTAACCATAGTTTGAGGAGTAATTTCTAAGAAGAAAAAGTAAATAAATGCTTCGAGTCCCCGTAATTCAGCCAAAAGTTAGCCATTAAATCGTAGGCAACTTCTCCCGCGAGTCAGTATAACAAAATCTAACCCTAGCGTACTTTTTCATAGTAACTAGCTGTTGGAGCTCTCTACTGGTAAAGGAACTCTTAGCTTAGCACGATGGACCTCAGCTCGAGCATGAGTGCCCTGTCAGCAGGGACGGGAGCAGTGGCCTGTCCGGTTTGCACGCTGTATCTGCGCGAGGGCATCAGCTTGCAGAAACACTTGGACACGCATCCGAAGGAGCAGGTAATCGAGGCGTTGATCCGCGCGAGCGCCGCCGGTGGAGCCGCGGCTCTGCTCGGACAGGTAACTCAACCACAGCCGCAGCAGCAGCTGTCGCATCAGCCGGCGACGACCTCGGCAGTCGCGGCCGCGCCGCCGACCCCGAGCCCCGGCGCCGCGCCTCAGCAGCAGCAGCCGGCGACACCTTCGCCCAGTACGCATGTTCCTCACGCCCAGTCGCCCTATCCGATTGGGCCTATCTTTGAGTGCCCGCCGATCAACGCCATGATTCCGCCACCACAGTTCGCATCCTTTAGCTATCAACAGTTTGTCAATAATGGTGAGTAGCTTACTCATAAGTGAAATGTTTTTTTTAAATTGTTACTATGAATTACTGATTGCCATACTCATTGTTTATAAGTTTAAAATTATAATTAATTATCACTTGTAAATATTATCACACATTTAATGCTTAACTCATCGCAACCTTTATATTTATTTCTTTTCATTCTTATATTTTAATAAAAACAATGAATATTTATAACTAGTTTTTTTTTAATTCGTTTGATTAATTCAATGATTTTTTCCAGGTACAATGATGATACCTGCACAGTATGCGATGCAAGCCCAACCACCACAGACCAGTCAAATGATGCAGATGCTGTACAGCCCTTACGGTATGTACCATCAGCAACAGATTCCCACGGTCCAAATGATTTCGGCACCACCGATGATCCCATCAACGACATCAGCTTTACCAACGACGGTTCCGGCTGTGACGACACGTATGAGACCCGCGACTAGTAACAGCAACGTCTCCATCACAGCTGTGAGTGAAACAACGACTCCAACGGCATCGCCGCCAAGATCGTCGCCTCCAATATGTTCGCAGCAGTCACCGCAAGCGCAACAGCAGCAGCAAGATGAGATCATTACTGAATCTACGAGACACACGATCATTCAGGAAATAATACCAGGGCCAGATCGAATTTTGCCGGACTTGGATGCTCCTTCGACGCCTGAGACAACGCAACCTGAAGGAGAGGACGACAGCAGTATGCAGATTGAACAGCAAGAGAATGAGTCTCCTAACTCTTGCATGCGGGAAGAAGAATCACACATCGTCGAACAATGTCAGACGTAAGATGATGCTTTATTAACGTTTTTTTTTCTCCCGGTACCCGTTCGAAAAGGTTTTCTTTTCATCCTCGCTAAGCAAAAAAATACAGTATGCATCATGGAAGGAAGTGAAGAATGCCTCAAATCGCATGTTTATCTGTGATCTGGATCCTTCTTTATTTTCTCTCCTTAGGTGCATAATACTATTGTTGCGCTTAAAAAATAAAGTATCATTAACCAAAGAGCATGGTTGAAACTAGCAAAGTGGCTGAAATAATAGTTTCTACCTAACAGTCAAAAGCCATATTTTAAGCTTAATCACTTGTTAAATTCGGTAAACTAAAAACGTAGCTATCTATTTTATAATTTTATCTATTATCACCATAAAGACTTAATTCAATTAATAAAGTATAAATATGCGTTATGTTTTTAGTTCAATCACAGTTTTCAAAAAGAACTGTTCAAATTTTAAGGATTTATATTCTTATAGATATGATTAAAATGAATCAAATCATACAAATGTTAAAAAAATGTCTTCTCAAGAACTTTAAAACTTGATATTTTTCGTTTTGGTTAATTTGCATTTGACTGAATATGGCTAATGTAACTTAATTTTATTTAGTGGCTGAACAAATATAATTGATTGGCATAATTTTAATATATAATATAAATTTTAGGGAGAATCCGCCAACGTTGATCAGTAATAATTCTGAAGACGAAAATGCTGATGATGACAAGACTGAAAGTATCCTTCCTGATATAGAAGATAATCAAGAAATTGAATCTTTGTTAGTTCGAAATACAAACAGGGTAGAGAACGACAAAAATAATGAAATACAAGTAGAAGAATCTGTTGAACAGTCAAAAACCTCGATTCAAAAAGAAAACGCAGAAAAAGAGGTAGTAGAAATTGTTCAAGATAGTAAAGTAGATAATCATAAAGAGTTGGCGGAAAAATCTCAAGATTTAGAAATGGTCACGGAGATTGAACAACCCGAAAATCTCTCTGTTGATCTTCCTATTGCAAATAGCACTTATTCTGAAAAATCAAAAGTCGAACAATTAAGTCGGTTACTTGGAAACATAGAATCGAACTTTAGTGACGTAAATTTAACAGTTAACGAAAAAGTGGATAGTGTCGAGAAACCTTCAGATGAAACTCAAAAAGCCTTGTTGGAAGAAATTCCAAAAAAACCAAGTGAAGAAGATGAAAACACAAATGCTTCATACCGTAAAACGACGCCTGAACCAATCGAGTGTAAGATTATTGTTGCACATGACGATACGGACGTATCATCTGTTACCTCTGAAGATTCAGTTCATTGCGATTTAGAAATCCAAAAGATTAATACCATTTCTTATCAATATAAGTATTCTCAATCCGCTCCCTCGAGTCCAATTACAAAGAAGAAGCTGCAACGTTCCTTATCGCGAATTTCTCTGCGTTCTGATTTTGATCGATCGAACGAAAACATATACCCTTACCCGACAAACTTTAAGCCCACCTCGCTTGCAAGTTTCCTCAAAGATAATTACAATGACGAGGATATGGAACTTGAGGAGACAGAACATGACGCTTATATGAAGCAAACTGGCGGCATGATTGTTGAACGTGTAAGATCACACATGTCCTTATCAACCGATGTCAGTGGAGTATCCGTATTAAAAGCAAGACGTACTAAAGTCGCTGGTTCACCTGTGTCCCTACATTCTTCTTCATCTTATTGTCAAACACTTGAAGACGATGAAGAAGATGATTCGGATGCGGATAGCTGCATGAGTTATCGTGTGCATGAGAAGGATGATGACGACGAAGAGGAAGAAGAAGAAGAAGAAGAAGAGGAAGAAGAAGAAGAAGATTTGTTAGACGAAAAGAGCGGTCATTTAGTGGGAAATAAAAAAAATAAAACTGCAACCACTTTGGAAATAAAGACCATCTCAGAACAGCAACAACCGGCAGACTTTCGAACTCAAAATCTTATGATCGATCATTATTCGTCTGCTCAATTTCCAATTGATAATCGACCGTCTCAAATACCTCAACAGCAATCTTCAGAAGTATCAGTACACGAGACTTATCCATTGTCTAATAGTGGCATTTCCCAAAATTTAATAAACATATCTGAATGCGTGGATCCAACGACGAGTACGGATTCAAAAAGTTATTCTAGTTCCAACAAGTCGGTAGTGCAGAAACCCTCAACAGAACTATTAAATATAAGTGAAGATGCGCACGCAGGACCTATGAATGTTTTTGAATTTGACGGTCTGCAAATACTTGTGCCCAGCACATTTATCAGCGAGTCATCGCAGAAAGCTGTAAGCGGAACAAGCCAACAATCATTATCAAGCAGTGAGAACGGGGCTGGAAACGATGAAGAAGTAAAAAGTGTGAATATGAGAGCAGACGAAACAATGCCACCTAGAGGTGAATTGTCCGAACAGGAAAGTAATGGTTGTACAGAACCCTCAGCTTGGCAGGTACGTTCTAAATTATATATTTTTGGTAATTAAATAATTATTAATTTACTACAATTATATTCAAATATTAAACTAATTATTACTAAGTTAATTTTCGGTGGTGAAACTCAACTGTACTACTCTCATTTATATTTAAAATAAATAGTTACAGCAACAAGTATTCTTTATCAATTTCAATCTATTTTACTTTTAATTTGTATAATTTTAAAAAAAATTAGCTTGTGAAATGTTAAAGAAATTTCATAGAATTTTAGCCTACAACATTACTATAATTAGCAGTCATCAATTGCAAGCTATTTTACTTTTATGTAATAAAAAAATAATTAGAATTTGAATTAGATAAATGTATGTACAATATTTTTATATTTTGTTTTCTAGTTATATATGGGACAAGAATCTTCGCGTATGTCAACGTCTTACGATCTGATGGCACGTGAAAGTTGGGAAGAATCTGAAGGTTCGGATCACGAAGACAACAACGGTGGTCCTTTACTCGATAGCCGTTCTCTCGCAACTCATTTCACATCGAGTCTTTTTCTCGACAGAGACCGTAAAACACCCACACGCCGCATCTTTAAATGTACTCACTGTTCAGAAGTGTTTGACTGTCCAAAAGAGCGGCGTGTCCACAGCACGATGGTCCATAAAGAAGCTGGTCCTTCCAGTAGTAACGATAATATGGATCAACAAGAACTCAAGGATATAAAGTTGTTGGAAGGACGCGCTAACGTTTTCGAAGAAATCTTCGTTCCTAGTGGCCTCCATGTACAACCAACGTATCAACACCATCCACAGCCGCTGCTACACCAACTTCAACCACCGCAACATTCGGGCTCGACGAAAGCCGAAGGGGACGTCAAGATTGACTCTCTGCATCATCTGTCAGCAGTGACTGAAGTTACGTGTCCCTTGTGCAATCAAATCTTTAGCTGTGATAAGTCCTTGCAAATTCATCATAGACGTATTCATGTATCTGATCCCGTAAAACGTATTCGTGAAAATGCAAAATGCCAGATTTGCAACGAGGAATTCACATCCGTAGCGAGCTTTAACATGCATCTTAAAATTCATCCACTCGAGTGCAGCCAATGTGGCAAGTACTTTTATCGCAAGCAGAACTTTAAGCTCCACATGAAGCGGCACTTGGGAATAAAACCTTTTCCTTGTTCCATTTGTGACAAGGCTTTCCTTACTAAGCAAAAGTTGGATGAACACACAAATGGTCATACCGGAAATGCCCCCGTCAAGTGCAATCTCTGTAATGAGACTTTTAGACGATATTCAAATCTAACGCAGCATAAGAATCGCCATCATCTAAACATCAAGAAAAAACTTAAAGATTATATCTGTCATTGCGGCGAGGTGTTCCATACGAAAAAAAAGCTTGCTTGGCATAAGGAGACTCACGATGAGAAGCCTAAAGCTTGCACTTACTGCAATGAGCGTTTCATACACATGGCCAGTTTAACGCGGCACATGCGTCGAGCTCATAACAGACGTTTCGTGCCGGACGCGCAACGAGAAAGCGAAAATGTCGAGTGCCCTATTTGTAAGTGTATCTATCTGAGATCATCGTTGGCAGTTCACATGCGCGTTCATAATGGCGAAAGGCCCTACGAGTGTCAAGTCTGCTCAAAGGCCTTTAGTACCAAATGGAATCTTCAATTGCACAAGTGGACACACGCTGCTCGTAGTACCAAACCGTTTAAGTGCAATCAATGTAGTGCCGCCTTCTACAGACATAGTGACTACACGGCACATATGAACTCCCATCGAAATGTGAGGCCGTACACCTGCAACTATTGTGGAGCCCAGTTTATTAGGAAATACAATTGCTTACGACACGTAAAAGAACACGAAGAGAACAAACAGTATACTTGTGAAGTATGCAACAAGACCTTTCATAGGTCTTATTATCTTAAAGAGCACTTGCGCGTACATTCGGGTGCAAGACCTTACACTTGTCACATTTGTGGCAAGTCTAGTAGCACAAAGTCTAATCATAATAAGCATGTCAGAATTCATCATGCACGCGAGCCTGTAAATACAGAGAGTTAAGGCAAAACAAAAATCTATTTGTTTTTATACGTATTTCTTTATTACTTGATTTTCCAAACTTATTCAAGATCAATATAAACGTACTGTAAAATGTGTTGGAGACTTTAGGTTTGTTTATTTTAGTACGTATTCAAAAATATTTTTTGTATAAAAATTACGTTGTCAAAGTTTTAGAAACGTATTTTTTCGTTATAAGTTACAGCGTTCTTGTTTTTTTTTTTTTTTTTTTTTAATAAAACTGTATTTATATTTTAATTTAAAAGCTATAAATTTAGTATTTAATGCATATTTTATACCGAATACTTGAGATCTCTGTAATAAAAATGTCCTGCTTAATGTTATGTTTTTAAACTTATGAGTTAAATTTTAATTTACTGAGATTAAACAAAATATGAATATCTAAATACATCATTTCATGTATTATCATGACAGAGCTTAATTTTATAAAAGATAATTTGTATTTTCAATTTTAATTTTAAACTACACGATATTTTAAGAATAAAATAAAAATAAAAAAATGTTATTAAAATGTTTACTTTATGGTGAACTTTAACAAAAATTACTTATTATATCGCATGACTCTTAATAATCAATAAATTTTTGTTGGAATTTTAACATACAACTTAGGCCTCTGAAGGCTCGCTAGACTGCTACCGGTACAAAAATTCGAGACTTGGCGTGTATCGCTTATGACGTTAGTAATTTAAAACTGCCCACCTAATAAATTCATGTCATATTGTTTAAAATAACAATCAAGAAATTTCAATGCTTAACAACCATTTGCATTTTGTCGACTGCAATTCAATCCTTTTTGTAAGGAATATTATGCAAGTGTATTATTACGTAGCATAAGATTCAATAAGTTTCCTACTGTTAAAATAATGATCTTGAAAGTTTTAAATTTTTACTTTCTTTTTTTTAAAGTTTTAATTTCAGGACTATCTAAGCACTTGATAAAAAATTGATAGATCACGTGTGTTTGTTGTTGTTATTCAAGGAATTGGCACTTTGGTCGCTGTAAGCATGAGTGGAAAGAATTAAGAGAATAAGTTTTATACCTTGATGGCATACTTAGTTTAATGCTTTATTTTCAATTATACATTTAAATAAACTTTGATCATTAAAACTCAAAAAAAAAAAAAAATAATTTTTAAATGCATAAACTTGGACGAGGTAAAAAAAAAGTATTTTAAAAGGCTTCGTTTCTTTTCATGCTTACGACAAAGTACCAAAGCTTTTCTGTGAAGTCAGAAGTAAATGATAATGTGTCGTGGCACTTGGTGCACAAATGTGTAAAATTTCGTGTGCGTCTGATATGTATTTGAATTAAAAATATATATTCAAAGAGAGTAAGATAAATGCAAAGCCTATATGTAAGTTGCTGTTTTAAAAGCAAAAAAAAGAAAAAAAAGAAAAAAAAAGAAATCGACGAAGAGTCAAGTTAACTCTGAATTCATCCTAAGTAGTACTGTACAAAAATGGTCCAACAAGAAAAATCGATGCGCGACTGTACTTTTGTGAAGAAAAAGTAGATTTGCCAATTAAAAGTATCGATTTCTCACTTTCGGTGAAATAATTGTTTAAGTAGAAAGAATAAGGTAAAGCAAACTTGTTCCCCTTCGTTTTTCTCTCTTTTATAAAAGATTCCGTTTATACATAATTAATAATACTTGCAATAATGTGGACGTTTGCCAATTGATAATAACGAAGTATGATGGCGTAAAGTTCGTTAATGATTAAAATAAAATATCGAAAGATAGGAGCAAAATCTTTAAGTGTCAATGATTGTAAGTGAATTTTTTACAAGTAAAAGGAGAATTTATCTTGGGAGTGAACCTTGATTAACTTGAAGATGAAATATAAAATAAGTAAACAAATGAGATAGGTTGCGTCGTAATGTTACGTGTGCGAAGTCTGTATTAGTTAAGTGAAGTAAGAGGGTATGAAATTATACTAAAGCGCAAGGGCCTATAAAAATATACAGATTACTGCTGTTAGCGTTACGGCGCTTCTAACATTTAGATAGTTCAAAATCTTAGTTAATGTTATTCTTCTATATTTGTATGTCTTGCAATCTTGTATGCAGTGATTTTTAAAGGTAATTCCAATATCAAGACTGATCGATGTTGGTTCTCATTGCGATACTGTTTCTCTATATAAAATTTGTAGAGGATAAATTTCGCTTTTACGCCATTTAAAGAACTTTTCTTTCAACTACTAATATCTATTTTCATTATTGTTTTATTACTACTTTTATTTTATTTACGTTACTAATAAAGATAATACACAGACGTAGATATTGTTGATTGGTACAAATAAATTTTAATAATTTTTTTATGCACTTTCAAAAAGAATTGAATGTATTTTGTTAACGTAATACTTGATTTTTCAAACAAAATTAATTCGTGATTATCATAACGTTGAGGGCATTCGACAATGAAATTTGTTTTGGCGAAACAAGTGCTAACCCACCTGAAACCAACATCGAAGTCCAAACGTGCAATTTTTTAGTTAAAGGAAGTAATTGATGCGTTCGCGTGTTTCATAACAACACAATTTGTACATAAATGTAAATATGTATATCGTCTCTATTTTATAATAGGGCTAACGGATGATGTTGGCAAATAAATATCATATGAAACTTAACTAAAAAAAGATACTCGAGGTAAAACGAGGAAAAAGTAAAGTGGATGATACAGATAGAATAATTATTATGATTACCATTACAAAAAAACAATTAAGCAGCATATGTATATCTTAATAAAAATCATGTGTTGAGGTACTTTTTTAAAAACGTTTCGTTATTTTTACCTTTTCCTGTATTGTAGACAAAGTTAAAGCAGTGTTAATTTTCTTTGCATAACAATAAATTATTGGTAATACTGAATAAAAAATATTACTTTCATGTAATAAAAAAAAGTTGATGTGTTTTCATTTTTAATGCAATTTTCCCAACTTTTGTTACATTTTCATTCCTACGATGTAATATAAAAATAAATAAATAGACTGTTAAAATTTGTTATTATTTAAAAAAATTCAAATGATATATAACTCTAACTCTGTTACAAATCTTATCCTAAGCTTATTTTTTTTTATAATTAAACTTGTAATTTCGTGTATATATTTATTATAATTTATAAAATCTTTTCAAAGAAACATATGATTAAAATTTAAAGAAAACATTTGTATCTAAATATTGATCTAAATATTGATTACGTCGTAATAATAAATATCAATACAATAGCACAATTGTGTGCACTTATTTGCATACATAAATATTTAATAAGTATAAATATTAAATAAGTATTTTTCAAATTTTTCATTTAAAGAGTTCACGTTATCAGTCCTAACATTTAAAGAAATCCACCAATTTTGTTTTACGTATTTGCCTGTCATTTTTTTTGCTTTTTTTGTGATGGCGGCAAAAAAAATCTTTTTTTGTTTTAGCTTATTTGTTTTTATTTTATCGCAAATTTCGGATTTTCGAAAAACTTAATTTTAATTTTTTTCAATGATAGCATTGAGATATTTGAACAAAGGCCAATTTAAAGAGCATAAAATATCTATAATTTCAGAGAAAAAAAGTTACCCTAGCTCTTATGGTTTTTTTGTTTCTAAAGAAACGTGTTTTTTTTAAAGAAGATTATAATTCTTAAATTAAATTATCAACTGCTCTGAAAAAATGTTTGGTAATTAAGAATATATATATATCTATAATCTGTAAAAATTTCAAGCCATTTTATCAATTAGTTTTTGAATAAAAAACTGAAAATCGAAGAAAATGAGTTTTCTAGGTCGAACGATTACGCAAGTAAAAAAACTTTAAATTACTTGAAATTTTGGGAAAAGGTAGATATTTTACATGTTCAGAGCTGTATAGTTTTTC
>JAWWML010000032.1:236891-315006 GCA_035047165.1 Ormyrus rosae | reverse complement strand
GGAGATTAAAGATATTAAATTACATTATTTATTAATTTTAATTGTTTGTATTTTATTAATTATTAACAAAACGTTTTACAAGATATTCACCAGTTCATAAGCTAATTACACGTAAACTATCCGAACACGATTTATGGCGACGGACGATCTGGCTTTTTTACTCCTGCCTCCACGGACAATTGATGCCAATGGAACAAGGGAAATTATTTTGCGACAAGAGATTGGATTTCAGATGCCGCGGCGGCGGCGGCGGCTGGAACAGCATCACCACGAATATGCGGGCAACGGCGATGCGGCTGTCCTTCCAGATTTAAAGGGAGTTCAAAAGGCATTTTTCACGGACATAAAAAATGCCTACACATATACGCCGTTCGCCGTAAATAAATTTAAATACCTCGCGGGAGCACGGAGTATGAAATAACGTCAAATTTCGTATATCCAAACGTACTGTTCGTCCATTCACCTTCTCAAGAAGGCAGAGAACAAGCCCGCCGCCATATTTCGAGCACTGTACGAACCGAGGGACCAAGAATCCAATGGAAGAAAGAAAGTGGCATTGTACGAGCAACTTTTGGCCCAGCTTGAATCATTGATGGACTTACGACTCGAATTCGTTTAAAATTTGCCATTGGACCTTGAATTAAGACAAAGCGACGGCACCATCGATTTGACCGAATTGGAGAAATTGACGGAAGTTATAATTCGGGACTTATTTACGAACGAGGCCATCATGCATTGTCCACATTTTTATAAACACTTGACCGAGCCCAAACAAGTCGTCAAACATTTGCAGTTGATGATGGAAGAGATCGAGAGGACGGACAGCCCCGCGTCGAGTACCAAATTGAGATTAACGTTCGATTACGAACAATATCTCAATTTTTGGTGTTCCAGCAGCACTAAACGGGACAACGTCAATTACCATAGACTCAAAAAAATTCTAAAAACTGGATTCATTCTATCGTCGATATCGGGCAACGGTAGCAGAATTGACTTTGTCTTGGACCACAACGAACCTCTCGACGACAGCTATTTTCATAACCTGCCCGGATTCAAGAACCACGAGAGAAATTACATGCGCCTCCTCTACAATTGCGTTAAAGTAACGGAGCAAAAAAACAGAACAAATCGCTTTCTACCTGCGTCTATCCGCTTGCATGGAAGCAATCCCTCGTCATCCCGCTTAATAAGATAGCTAAACCTCAGTCTCCATCGGACATCAGACCCATTGCTAATCTGCCGCATTTTGCCAAAATATTCGATAAGCTCATTACCATGCAACTCATGGATCATCTCGAATCTTCAGGCTTTCTATCACCGTTTCAATCTGGTTTTCGCAAGTTCCACAGCACACAATCTACTCTTTTGAAAGTCACAAAAGACATCAGGCGTGGCATTGATATTGAAAGATTGACAGTGATGATCGTATTTGATTTCTGCAAAGTCTTTAACTCCTTGCGGCATGCTACACTGCTGTGCGCTATGAGCTCTCTAGTGGAATCCCTCAGGGTTCAGCCGCACTGGTGATGGTCCCGATAAGCTTCGGACGTGTAAGTTCTACCACTGGCTCTTAACTGTAGCCAGCTTATCGGGGCATACGACGTGTCGCGGCTTCGTCGCTTATATGCCCAACCGGAGTTAGTTTGTGTTTGGGGTCGTTGAATTAAGCGGGCGGCCACCTAGCGGATTTCTGGTGAAACAGGTAGCCGCCTAGCGGCTGTTCGGTGAATTATAGTAACTAGGCGCGTGATTACGCATTTTAAATAATTGAAATTGTTCTTCTGGTCTTTTTCAGATAATTTATCTAAAGCATGATTTATTTATCCCTTATGATGAATGGAAAATAAAATTGAAGTCAATTACACCGAGTATATTTTGTAAAGAGATGCTCAGATTCTTTTATGTCAAGGAAGAAATTTTAAAACGATGTGTAAAAGAAGGAGACACTGTAAGAACTCCTAATAGAGTTAAAAGGATAGAGGTATCTCCCAAAAAAATCGATACTGTTGAAAGTAAGTATCTGCACAATTTTTCTTCTGGAGACAAGACGATGATAAAAAAAACTTTTAATAATTTATTATTATTCACTTCAATAATTACGAATTAATTAATAAGAAATTGGGATTTTTTAAATTAAAAGAAAAACCTTAAAACTTTTTATGTACTATTTTCGAAATCAAACGAAATTACATACATTTTTTTTAGTATTCATTTCAAAATTTATCACCGTCTGGTGGCTTGAAATTTACTGTTAACTATGTTAAAAAATAAATTGTTAAATATATTTTATTGTTTTAAATAGAATGTCTTGAATATTATTTACGCAAGGTGAAGAAGATGACAAATAATATAGATATCAGAAGTATGCGCAAAATTGTCACACACGCCTTTAGTGAAGATATAAACAAATATATAAAGAAGCTAGGAAATTATCCAAAAAAAATTCTACTTAATATTATGTAATAATATTATGTAATAATATTAATATTTATATATATAACATTATATATTATATCTATTCAAATGCGGTGCGCGCATAGTACATAATAAAAACGATTTCTCTATTCCTTAAAATTGAATTTTTTTAATATACTAGCAAAATCCAACGTGCTTCGAGTGTACTTTTTTTTTTTGAGGTTATACGCGCAATATTTCACCATCATTTTGCTTTGTTTGATTTAAACATATAACACTAATTTTAAAAATATAATATAAATCCTATTATTTTAAGTGTTTCAATTTAATTTCAATTTTTTAATTTCAAATATTTATGCTAATTCTAATCTAGCGGATATAGCGAATTCTCGCGCCTATTTCTTACCGACCAGTCAAAATCAGTCTTTAAAGACTTCACAACATCCGGGCATCACTTTTTTAAGAGAGGATTTGCACGTTAGAAAGGAACTACGAAAACGTACTTGGCAAACAGTTTGCAAAAATGCACGTGGATAACTAAGTAAAAATTTACGTGGATGGCACAAAAGTCCACGTGCATGCGTCAAAATCAACGTGGATGCGTCAAAATCCACGTGGATGGCATATAAATCCGCGTAAACACCCAGGCCAAAATCCACGTGGATGCGACAAAATCCACGTGAATGGCAGACAAATTCGCGTAGATACCCAGACCAAAATCCACGTGGATACTGCAGAAATGCACTTTTGTATTATTATCTTATTTTTATATGTCTATTTCAAAATGTAATGAACAGCAAACAAAATTTAAATACAAATTTTGTTATTGGAATATTTAAAGTCCGAAAAAAAGGAATTTTTGAAACTCCATGCACAAAGTTCGATTTCATGCATGTTTGAATAAAAATGCATGCGCTAAATCAAGCTTTGTACAAGTCGTACCAAAAAATAATATTCAATACAAAAGCAAAAAGGTGATTTTAACCTGGTATCACCTTTTCACACAATTTTCTTTAAAAGAAAATTAAATAAAAATTACAAGTAAATTGAATTTTCTCTAGTAATTATAACACAAGAAAAGTAATTTTTTATATTTGATTAGAACTATATTGCTGAAACTAATGTAAACAATCATAATAAAATAATAATAATAATAATAATAATAATAAAAATATGGCTGTATTATGTTATATATATATATATATAATCGCAATACCATATATAATTTAAAATCATTATAAAACAAAAACTAGTCTATGAACTTCAAAAATTCTTTTTAATTTTGAAAGTTTAGTTAAAGACGAAAAAAATAAGTAGTCGATCTTTAAAAAAGACAAATTATTCACTTAGATACAGCTATTCAAAAAATTTTTTAAAAATGAAACCTTAAGGGGGTTATATACCCATCGTTGACATAGTTTTAAATGACTTGTAAAATAAAAATTTAAATTAATAATAGTTTATACTATTTGTATAACAAAAATATAGCTTATTCTGAATCAAATGAGCCCACCCAGAAGTCTGTAGGCCCATTTGTTTCAGAGATATTTTAATCTCAAATTTTTCCCTTTGGCGTTAACTCCTGTTGGAACCATTGGATAGATTGGCATAGAACAGGGCTTAAAATCTTTGTTTTTAATGTCTTTTAGAACCAAAGCTCTTCAATAGTGAAATTTTTTCGATTTATTATTTTTAAATTAAGAAAAACTGAAAAATTTTATTAAAATTTTGAAATTTTATCAGTTTTTCTTGATTTTAAAATACTAAATTAAAAAAATTCCACGATTGAAGAGCTTTGGTCCTAAATGATATTAAAAACAAAGATTTTAAGCCCTATTTCATGCCAATCCATGGGACAGTTCAAACTGGAGTTGACGCCAAACTTCAAAAAACCAAAGTTTTCAGAAAACAAGAATAAAAGAACTTGTTATTTTCTTCCGAAAACATAATACTTGGCACAGCACAAATTTCTTAAATTATAATTACCGCTTTTATTGAATGGTTAAAGCTGATTCAAGATGTGCTTCTCGCATTCCAATATTACATAGATAAGATAACTGGAATATTCTGTAGAGAATCGAGGCACTTTTTTGTCGAACATTATTATTGATGGCACGCAGCATTAGTCAAATATCAGGATCATTACTAACTCAATAACTGTATAATCATTTCTTCTCCAATAAGTTGAAGATGGTTGTAGTCCAAACGTACATCAAATAAAGAATTCTTTGTTGATTAACAAAAGATTTTGGCGCGCGATCTTTATCACTGTTCTTAAATTGTATTGGCAGAATTCCCAGTGAAGAAGTATTGTACGAGGAATACAGTTAGTCGGAATTAAATTTTTAGATGCACATCTTCTTTTGTAAAAGCTTTTATTATAGTTCATATACGACAAGCATATTTCTTACTATAAATCAAAGTTGATTTACAAAATCTCCAACTTTCTGGAGTTTTATTTTGCATGTTTTTCTTTAAAGCTAAAAGATACCGTAAATATATCTTTTCGCAAATGGTTTACAATATTCACTTATTTACATTTTCACATATCGATAAAAATCTTTCATAAATTATAAACAAAATTTGTTACTTCTAAATAAGCAATACCGACATTTACTATCAAACTACATACAATTCTGCTTATTCACGTATTCGAAAAAGTCAACCAACTTTCAATCTAATTTATAAAAATTCGGTCTGGATCTTCTTTTAGTACATACTTTCATTTAAGGCAAGTCAAGATTCTCCACTTTTATTTATTAATTTTTTATAAGCAATTAAATATTCGTATAGCGCATGTAATCAATATATCTCACCCTCGCTAATTACGATAAAAAGCGGAAAAATGCTGAAGATTTAAAACCTTTTCTATGCACTTTTTCATCTTACGTATAATTATAAAATTTTATATAAGCATATATTTTAAATTTAAATGTCTTTATAAGATTTATGCGTTCCATACTTGTATTACAACATAAAAGACTATCTTTACCCAATTACTAATCAGTGAATTTTTATATTATTTATTTTAAATTATGTCCTTTTTTATATTACTGATTTCACTTTAATTCTAAATAAAAATAATGGACTAAAAATGTTCCTAAAAATATGAAAATTTAGCGTACAAATTGTAAACAAAATTTAAATATCCTATAAGTATAGTATTTACATAGAATAACACAACCGTTTGCAAACTTTATAATAAGTTAATCATCCGTCAATCTTTTTCGTACATTTTTGTTTCCAAACTTTCTCCTTTTAAAGGAAATCGTATGTCCTTCATCATCACTGTCACCAGTTGAAACGCTGGTTATTATTTTCTCTTTGAACTCTCTTCGCAGTGGAGGTGGTTCTTCAAAGCTAATAGAAGGAAGGATTGGCGCTTTCACTTCCGGTAATTGTAAATCTACTTGTTTTCTGAAAGAAATAAAAAATTACGTATGAAATGTGAAAACTTTATCGCTTTCAAATTATAAAGAAAATATAAGTATTTGTCACTTACTCAGTCTTAACTACTTGCCAGCTCCCATAAGGTTGCGGTTTTTCTGGAACAGTATAATCTTTTCTATAGGGAATTTTTTCTTCTTCAGACTCTTGTAAAGATCCTTCTTGGCTTACCCCTTCACCACTTTCTGTTTTTTGACTTGCCTTTTTATTTTCATAAAACTGTCTTCGAATTTCTTTCAACTTTTCTCTCTCAGCATTTGCTCTTCTTTCCTCGTCTATTATTGCCTTTTCTTCTTCCTGCTCTGTATCTATTTGCGCCATTAATTGCTCTTGAAGAGCTTGCTCTTTAGCTTCTTCGGCCTGTTCCTGTAAGGACATGAAACCTTCGGCAGGTGGTTCCCAAACGGATTCTATAAAAATGGAATTGTTATTTTAACGTGTAATCAATTATTCATAAATTAAAGAAATTTATATAAAAAATTTAACCAAAAACTTGTTTAAAAACTTCAAAAACTAATTCTATTCATCTATAAAACTTTTGAATTAATTTGAATATTGATCTAATTTACATATAAGTTAAATACAAATAGGAACATTATTTATAAAAGCTATGTAATTTTTAAGCGAATTAATTTTAAATTGCAAATCGCAGAATAAATTTGGAAACAATTTTGAAAACAAAAATTAAAATCGTTATTACATATCTTTGAATAAGTAAAAGATAAAAAAACATTGTTTAAGTATTAACTAAAAATTTAAAAGTTGCAAAATGGAAATAAGAAATGGAAGTTCGAACTAAAAAATTGTTACCATTTGTGTCAATGTTCCAATAATACGAGTGCCCTTGTGAACGTGCTTCATACCAAACTTTTCTTGCAGGTATTTTGCTTTCTTTCGGTTCATCCTGTGACTTTTTGCCTTTTCCTTTTCCCTTTTCGGATTTACCCTTTCCTTCTGCCTTCTCTTCTTTTTTAGCTGCTTCTTTGGCAGCCTTTGCTTTATTTCGGGCCTCCAATCGCTCCAACTTTTGTTTGGCATACGGATCAAAGGGATCGATGTCAGCTGCTCCGTACTATTAGAAGTAGTAGGACATTTTAGTACAAGTGAAAAAGCTCTTTAGAACCTCATTAATCCTCACGAATCCCTATATGAGATTACGTTGCTTTTGGATTTCTAATACTATTTTTAAAAATTAGAATTTTGCTTACTTTTATTCGTTTTAATATAAGTCGTAAACGATTTATTATTTATTTAAAAATTAATTAATGAGAAAAAATATATTAGTTCTTCAATGATAAAAATTTTGTTATAAAATACGAAAATAAACCTTAAATTTTTAGAAAAATTGGATAAATAATTGGATTGAATTTAATAATTTAATTATATCAAGCCATAAATATGTTAATAACGAAACTTTTAGAAAGTTGTATAAATAAAAAAATAAATAGAGTAAAGACGTTAATTTAAATAGTGGAATGCACAACTTACGATCTCACGAAAACTCGATTCTGTGTACCTCGGATGAGCATTTGGAGCAGCGTCCGGCATGGAATTCGGGTTTCGGAGCCCCTCGTCACTTGGCTGCCAAAAAAAGGTGCAACTATAGTAGCCGAAAGGAGGCAAACGAGGCAAAAGTCTGAGAGAGAAAGATAGAGAACGAGTGGGAAACGTCAAAAGCAGGTTGGTTATATATGGCTGATAGGTGCCGATGCAAGAGATCGTCTCCCGATACAATCGATCGCCGGGAATACTCACTTTGCTAGCGTCCGTCTTGTTCCACTTTTCTTGTATGATCGTATCGGCCGTCATATCCCTGGTGTTGTTTTCGACATCCTTGAGATAAGCAGCCATCGCCGCCTAAAAAGGAAAGAATCAGCTCCGTATAATTCTGCATTTCGGATTGATTTTACCTCGACGCTGCAGATTTACCTTATTCATCTGGTCGAGATCATTCTCGTACTTCTTCTGCTGCTTGGCTTGTTTCGTGCTACTCTTATGAATTTCCTTCAAACGCTTGGCAACGTTCTCTTTGTGCTTACGGCCACCCTCGTGGAACTGGATGCTGGGCTTGTTGTCCGCGATCCAGCATTTGCAGAAGTCGCAGTATTTACGCGCCTGGGATTTCCAGTAGTCAGCCCTAAAATCAAGCATGTTTGCTCGAGTCAGTCATTTTTTCATAACAATTTCAAAATAATGTAGTGAAAGTTTTATAAATTACTTGGTCTAAATATTTAAAGAAAAGGACACTAAATTTAATAAAGTAAGCATAAAACTTCTACAGAATCAAATCAGTTAAAATTAACAATTTCTCAGAAATCAATGTTCAGACTGATTAAAACAATAAATTAAACGACCTTTTAAATGAAAAATTTAATTAACGAAACGTACAGTGGAGCTTTTTCTTAAAAAAGACAGCGGGGCTTATGCGAAAATGGTCTAAAAATTACATTTTTTATTGAATGTGTATATAAAGTTTCCCTTAGCACCTTTTTCAAATTTTACGAAATTTGCAAAATGCAATTTTATGTCTAATACTGAATCAAAGTATAATGTTTGCAACACGGATTTAAAACTTTACATTTTCTTGTATGAAACTGAATCACTCGGATCGGTGCAGTAGTTTAAATGCAAAATTTTAAACCCTTGTTTGAAACGTAATATATATCATTGATATTTCTATGCTTTTGTGTGCAGTTCAATTACAATACAATATTATAATAGCTGGAAATGCAGTACACTGCTTGGCTATTAACAAAGTCGTAAAAATGCCTTGCCAAGTAGGCTCTAAAGTGAGCCCGTTGAAATCACACATTTATCCATTTAATCACTCATCTAAACTCTCTTATTAAATGCTCTGCAGAGCACTTTCAGACTTGACATCGCACCACAATAGAAGTAAACTTTCGATTTGACCAAAATTTTTACTTTTTCGTTGCTTAAAACCATAATTTATATGTGCTGCAGAATTTTTTCATGCTTTAATATCATATAAAATGAGAATTTTAAATAACTATATTCGTACTAATATAAACGGGGTTCTGATAATCTACTATTTGCATAATGTTTTTTTCTATGTACATGCCACGTGTATGACAAATTTGCATAGAATATTCAATTTCTTTAGGACCCGAGATAAAATAAATTTTTAAATTCATGTTTTATTTATGTCTATTTTTGGAATAAGAATAACTTTACTTTGCTCATACTCTTTTTTCACAAAATCAGTTACAGTTAAGCATTGGTTTATAGCATCCTTATTTGTTAAGGTAGATTATGAAAATAAATAATTATTAATTCAGTTTTACAAATAATAGTTTACGTATGTGAACGTTAAAGCGTGTAAAAAGTTACAATTAATATGGAAGTTATAATAATTATAATAATTTCTATATAGTTTTTTCATTTTATAAAAAGTAATACACAATTTTTTACAAGTACATTGAAATCACTATAAAAAAAATTAATTATCGAAAATGTTTGTCTTTTTGATACACTTTTAATAACAAAAACTGTTATAAAGACGTAGGAACACCGAAAAAATTATGACAAAAAAGCAAATAAAAAATACTTAAACATTTAAAAAAAAAGAAATAATATTCACAAGATTCACAGATTACTAGTAGCTGAACGCAGTACTTTGTCAATGCGTTTTGAAAATAAACAAAGATGCTTTTAAAATAAACTAGTTGAACCATAAAGCCCTTCCATTTGATGCGCATTAAAATGAAATCGCTGCAAGTTTTGAGAACTATTTTAGATCAAGCCTAAGTAGCACTTAAGACATAAAACCCAGTTTTAGTAGATTCTTTTACTGTACACGGATGTTTAGATCATTAGACAATAGTCTTCTAATGTGTTCATCTAAACATTTAAATTTAACTTTACGTAACTTAAATATCAAATTGTTGTTATTGTACATCAGAAGAAGCTTTTCACGGATTGGCCAAAAATGTATCCACTTTTTTCCTTTTTTTAAAATATTTATTATACTATGAAAAGGAAAATTCCACCAGGTTTGCTTTTCAAACGAACGTAAAAAAATTTACGTAAAAAAGTTTTTTGACAATATTTTTAAGTTCTTACAACTTATTTATTATTTAAATTATAACCAATACTTTTTTTGATTGTTATTTAATGTTTTTACACTAAAGTATTCTTTTCTTTTAAATTCTAGAGCCTGACTTTAAATTAAAACAGGAATTTATGGAAGATTGAAGGACACCATTATAAATACCCCTGAGGAAACTGATATCGCTTCAATTTCTACATTAAATTTATTGTCATTACTTTATAGCCTTGGGAAATTAAAGTGAAACATTGCGACGTATAATTTTTGAAAAATTTTAAATCGACAAGAATTTGGAAAAATATTTAGAGTTACTAAAATGAAATTCGATGAAAAATGCACGCTTTTGCGCTCTTTATAAATAATTTCACTAGTATCCATCTTGGCGGTTTAGGTTATTAAAGATAGATACGCCTGAATGATAAATGAAAATACACAATGTGCACCAAAAATATCCGGCGAAACTAAAAATTCTCAAATAATAACGATTGCTGTTATTAGTTTATGTCTTTCTTTTGAACGTGGCTCTGCGTGCAAGTTCGATAAACAACTACCCCGCACGTGACTAAATACGGTCAGTTCCTCATAACTTCATTAAAAGCATAGAAATAGTACACCAGTTATATGCAACACAATTTATGTAGATTTTAATTTAAGTTAATTAAGATGCTTCTATTCGGTGTATTATGGAAAATTAAGAGTTACTGTAATGTAACATTGAATTTCAATATACCATTGAAAGGCTTTCAAATCTAGTTATGGAAAGTCGGTAATACTTACATAATCGAAGGGAAAGTTAAGATCATTATTTTAATACTGTTATGCTATTTTTAAGAAAAATAAAGTGACAAAAGAAAAAAAGGATTTAATTTTTAGTTTACCATTCTATACATTAGTTTATTTAATAAAAGCTAATTATATTAATATATAAATTTAAAAAAATGTTTAACAATGCAAAACTTTCTCTATGAAAAAGTAAACGATGTTATAGAGATAATTTTTTAACGGTGAAGACTTTACTGCCTGTTTTGCTCCTACTTTAAATAATAGAAGCAGCTTAAAAGCAACCAGTACCTTCACATGGACCGTTTGTGCTTTATGAATAAAAAGTGCCAAACCAGAATAAAGCTCTCATTAGGAATACGCTACAAAGTTCATGTTTTACGTAGTTTTTGCAATTATGTTCTTTCATTAACAGGAATCTGAAATAAGTCTATTAAAGTGCCTTTCAATGTTTGCTAGGGTTTCAACGAAGGTCAAACTCTCGAGAGTGAAGTTTTAACCACGTCAAAGCTTTTTAGTTTTGTAAACTGAATTTCTTCTTTTAGTATAAAATAACCATATATAAATATTCTTCAGTTATAAAGAAGATTTTGAAAAATCAATGCACTGAGAGAATTTTCGAGTAAACAATTACCCCCTAAATTAGGCTAATCGCAGAAAAATGCAATTTTCTGCATAATATTTAGCCCCTTTTATGATAAAATTTACGCGAAATTAGAGTAAATATTATTCTGAAAGGGGCTAAATATTATCCAGAAAATCGCATTGTCTTGCGATTAGCCTAATTTAGGGGGTAATTTTTACTCGAAAATTCTCTCCGTGTATATTTGTATTTGAAATCGGAATTAATTCAAATGATGTATATAAAAATTTAAAATAATCATTAATTATACGATTTGATTTCAGAAATTGATATACTTTACAAACAATTATAATAAAATACAATCAAGTTCTAAAAATTAATTTTGAAACTATAGTGCAATACGAAGTAATTTATATATTTTTATTTTTAAAGATCCAGGCATATTAAATGGTATTATTTACAAGAGTCATTATAATTTGCACTCTACGAATCTTTTGCAATTGACAGCTTTCAAACGTCACGTGCGCTGTTATCTATAAAATTTCATACTGGATTATAATTGAAAAATTAAATGGATTAATATTTAATAATCTGTTTTTTTTTAAATTGTTTTATAAAATTTAGATTTAGGGTGCAGATTCAAAAAAATAACTGATAAAAAAAGAATTTGCTTCTCGAAATCGAAAACTCGTATTTTCTAATTGGCGATTACTGAACATCGAATTTAGTGCCGCTAATTACGTACGACAAAATCGAAAGAAACAAAATCCGTCAGACGACTTGTGCCGATGCCAACTGTGACAGTATTATCGAAGCGGCTAATCTAGAGAAAAGCCGATCACTGGGAATGGCTCATGTCCAGAGCAAAGCTGTTTGCCAGACAAGAGAAAATCGTCAGCTGCCTGTACAAACAATGTCCAGTCGGCGTGGAGAAATCGATTTCAAGGGACAAAAGCGACGACTCCCGTCGTCGCGACCTAAAGCTCTTAATTGCCAGCGCGACGTAATCGCGCTCAACCGGATTCATTCACGGGCCGTATGATCGAACGATTTTCGCTCAGGAAACGAATCGACTTAAAACGTGCATCCACTCTCAAGTGATTCAGGCGCGGCCTAATGCGATTATTGCTTTCTTGGCACTAGACAATGTTTGCTTCTTTCCGCCCGACTGCCTATATATTAACTTGGAATATTTGCGAATGCCCTTAGAATTGCTCAAAATTATAATAATCCGCTCTGTTGCACAAACTTCCGAAGTATTTTTAACGAATATTGTTTTTTATATCATTTTAATACTCGACAACTTAATATAAATGATATTTTTTTAATTCCTTATATGATCGCAATTTAATTTGTCTGATGTTTGCATTAATTAATTTTTTAATTGTTTATAGCCACATAAGATTTAATTTAAAGGGTACTTTAAAAATTTACCTGACTATAAAATATTAGCTACTATAAAATATTAATCTGTGCTGTAAATCGGACAGCAGAGTTTTACTGGGTCAGTCAGAAAGTTTCAAGCTAGTCCAATAACCAATCAGAAACTTAGACTAGTAAATCAAATGAAAATTTAATCCGAAGTACATTTTATAACATAAAGTAGTTTATTCATAGTTTTCGTATGAAAAACATGTATACATTTATGTTTTTTTAAATTTTACAAATTTTTAAGTTGAATCTTGCTGCGGCACGCGAAAAATAAACAATGGTTTGTCGTTCTCGATTATCGCAGTTTACCTCAACATTGTTTCAAAGCCGTTAAAAAGGAACATTTGCTTTTCGTCTTTTTACGCGCGGAAATTGAGGACAAGCGCCTAAAGATAAAAAAAGCGAAGCATCGGGCAGCACTGTTTATACACGGCGAGCGCTCAATTTGCGTGAAAAAGAAAAAGAGAAGTCGGCGCGCGGACCGTCGTTTTTCGACATTCATCAAGACGGCGGGGAGGTGGACGTAAAGCCGTCGCTACAGCTGATTCGGCTCTCGACGCCGGGAGGTCGTTAAATTGAAATATATTTTTAAGGGCCATTACGCGCCCCCCGACGGCTAATAAAATTCAGCGCTTCACGCGCGCGGCGCGAACGAACGCCGGCCGGGCACGTATAGACGTCTATCTTTCTTTACCCATTGACGCGCTCTCTCGGCTTATCCTTGCGTTTACACTCGACGAGAGAAGAAACAAACGGACGAGAGACGGCCAACTGTCAGAAATATCTTGAAGCTCACAGGCCGGCGAACATATTAGTCTCGCCTCGCGCGCCCTAATGGCTTTTTCTCAAAGCGCGAGGCAAGCGCGGCCTTCTTTTTTCCCCCTTTTTCTTTTTAGGACTAGGCGCGCCACACAGCTCTCTTTTCCGCTTATCGGTGGTGACTTGCTCTCGGGAGGCGGCAAAACTTTGCTTCGAACTATGAAAGAGAGAGCCACACGAATTCCCGATATTCCTATTGCTTTCGGCAATATTTATCTTGACTCCAGTTCGCATAAATTGTCTACGCTCCAAAATTTATAGGCTTTTTATTTTAGAAACTAACCTGCGCTCGGTTCTTTTTCATAATTTCTTTACTTATTTTTAGCTTCAAATCTATTGTGCGGAGCAAAAGTATTCTGAAACATTTTTTTCTTTTAATTATAATTTATAGCTTTTCTTCAATTTTAAAAAACTTGATTCAATTATTTTTTCTGAATATTTAGTATAAACTATAAGGTATCAAATAACGATAAAAACCGGTCATTTTGAAATGTTTTGCAGCTCGTCCTAATAAAGCCAGCGTTTGTCGAGAATTGAAAAGTTTTCTCGTGGAAATTTTCGATAATTCAAGCCCTATTATTATTTCGAGAATAACGAGCAAAAGAAGCTCGCCGCAGCGCAACAATTCAATAGTCCTTCCATCGATGACGAATCGATAATTGAATGCCGATCTATTCTAAGTGAATTAATCAAGCCGCGCTGCGCGAACATCAAAAGCGCGACAAGCTCGATAGAAAATCGAGGTAGGCAGAAAGGAAAAAAGAGAAACGGAAAAAAAGTCAGGCTCGGCGGTTGTAGCGCTGCGGCAATTTTTCGCGAGATTGAACGCGAGCCAAATTGTGTCGAACCGCGGCTCTTCGGTAATGCGCCGCACTCGACTCGAAGGTACGGACCTTCGCTCGGAGTGTCCACCCTAATAACTAATTAAAACTAATGTATGTGCAATTGATATACGAGGAGAGGAAGCGCGAGACTTTGAAAATAAACTCGACCATTTACGGCATGACGTCCTGCGTGTGTGTGTGTCGCGGCCGCCGGAAGTTTGCCAAATATGTTACGCCGCAACGTTTCTGGCTGACGAGTGTCGCTCGCCTGCATCGCTGCCAGATTATTTTCCACGCCGAGTGAATTAACCGCGCGCATTGTTAGTCTCAATTTCGCGGACGAAATGCCGCACCTTTTTCCCCCGATTTTAGCTTTATCGGGATTCCGAACTTTATCGATGAGTTTTACTTTCGGCAAGCGTTAATCTGCTCGATGAATACTGTATTATATTCAAACACCAAAGTATTACATGATTCAAATAATCTTGGCTTTTGTCGGAGAAGAAGATAAAAAGCGAACAAAACTGTCCTAAATTCATGCGGGCAACGACCTAAAAAATGTATGTACACGTTCCTACTCTTTACAATGAAAAGCTCATAAACTTCTTTTGGGATTGGACTCACGTACTGACGCTTAAGTGTTTGAATAACATATATGTATATGCTTATTGCACTAAAGTAAATTTCTTTTTAATACCTGCGCATTCAAGAGAACAATGCAAATAGTATTTTTAGTATGCTTTTTAAAACAATTAAAAAATAACGTCTAATTATGTACAAGCAGGCATATTTCAGAAAGTTTAAAGCAAAGCATTTGTGGAGAAGCGTACATAAAAGTCGGGATTTATTCTTGAATTCAGAGAGCATTATACTCCAAAGCAAACTTTTTGGCATCGATAAGTTAAACAGTCACAAATTTAACGTCCCGTTGAACTTTTTGAAATGCACGCTTTAGAGGAAAACTGAAGATAGAAAAGGGTTTATCAAACCCATTGTGTCTCCGTATGAAATAAACAAAAGAATGACATTTTAATTTAAACGGTATAAGCTCTGAATAAAAACACAGTAAATATTTATTATTTTTACGTTAAACAATTATTTCAATAAATGCAACTACTTATATTAAACAAAAGTATTATATTTATACCTTTTGTTATAAAAATCAATTGCTGCAAGTATTTAGGCCCAGACGTATACGTAATTGTATATTTTTTAAAACATATTATAACTTATAAGCTCCATTCAAATAAAAAATTTGCAGTAAATTACTACTACAGTTTTTATTCATGCTTTCTGTCAAAATGAGAAGTAAAATTTTTAAGACCGTCGTGAAAGTAACATCTGAATAACGTAGCTGTAATAAAAATCATTAAGCCTCTATAAACATGTTTTTCATGCTAAAATAAAAAGCACATTGCAGTTCAAAGAAGCGAGTAAATATTAATTTTTAAGGAAACAATTTTTAAAAGTGAACACTTTGAAAGTAGGCCGCGTACACCAGCTTTTAAAACATAAAGGTATTAAGCTCAGGTACGACCCATGAAAGTTCTACGTCGTTAAACCTGCGTAGAATCGTTCACGCATGCAGGATGCTTCGACCTAAGCCAATGCAACACTTCAGCTAACTACCACTTGGCTTGATATCCATAAAATGCGGTTATTCAAAGGGGTTAAGTTCGACCGAGTGGAAGGGAATGTTGCAAGGTCGAGCGGCGCCCCGAAAACGTGTTCTGAGGTAAAATTAACGTAAGCAAATGCCGCTCTGTTTTTTTTTGTAAAAATCATTTATTCACTTTCAACAGTTTTATACAGAAAATATTGTATTAGCTGTTATAATTTTTTTTTCCTTCAACTGGGCACAAATCACTCCTCGTACTTTTTCATAAATATATATTTTATACAATCTATTCTTTACTTATAAAGTACATACAATACTATTTAATGCTGAAATTATCGCATTAAATTTTTGCAAAATTTATTAAGTACAATGATATATTTCTTTTGTTTTATTATGTAAGGGAAGTGAATGCATACATTATTTTGAAATTAAGTACATTAATAAGATAAACATTTTTGATTTTACAAAATTATTGAAGTGCCTTATCTTTGATTTTAATTAATTTTTTAAATATATTTTGATTGATAAATAGAAAACTAATGAATAAATTGATTTTATTTTGATACAATTTATCTAATTAGGAACATTGTATATCAAAACATGTATACATTTATTACATATATATATATATGTATAAATATTGAATATTTCAATATATCTGACTATCTGGTCTTTGAACAACATCTTATTGGTTGCACGAATGCAGTCAATTGATTAAGCTGGTATTTTGACTAGTCTTAACGAGGTTTATAAATTGGTCCTTCTAGGAACAACTTGGAAGCTAGCCAAATATTTTATTTAGCAAGCTAGAATTTCATTTAATAAGAGACAATTCTTACGAATTTTTATGCCTAAAATTATAATTTTGTAATCGCTTTTAATACTGCAAATTAACGTAATGTTATTGGAAAATATGTTTGTTACAACCTTACGATAGAATTTCAATACCACAGAATCAATTCCGCAAGCTTTCGATTTTAGTTTCGAACGTTTCTCAATTGCTTTTACATTCATAAAAAAATTATTTTTTACGCATTTTTTCAAAAAATCGTTTTCTGTGGACTATTTTAAAAAATAATGAAGAAAAAAAATCATCATCATTGCTTTAACTATTAAAATAAAGGCTATTAAAAAATAAGAATCATGTTGGAGTAAATCTGTCTACAATCAAACCAAAAAAGCAAACAAAAGGTACGATAAAACTGTATTCGGAGAAACTCAAACGGGATGAATTTTCCATTATCGATTCTGTACTTTACAGCTACTCTTCAGCATTTTCCGCAAGTGTGCTGCAGCGCGTTAATTCAACACAGCCAACGAGCTGACTGCTAGCTATAGCTAGCTATAGGCAAAGTCGCCGCCTTCCTAAAATACAAGAGCTTACATCGAAGTTTCTTGGATCTCTACATCCGTGCTTACACGAGGCGCGCGACCCCTTTCTTCCTTTTGTCTTTCCGCGTCGCCTTTCTCTCGAAACGTTTAGTCAATTTTCGCGCGGTTTACTCTTACGGATGCAAAATTCCGCCGGAACTTTGCGCCATCTTAAGGCCGATCGAATTCTTTGCTTCTCGTACGAAATTGAATGTAGCGCGCCGTTTATTTACTCGAACCGTCGAGCTTCGCGACCGATCTTCAGTCCCCCTTCGATTACTTTTGCGAGCTTTATTGCGCGAGAGCTGAAGTGCACGGATTTCAAGAGGCAAATGAGAGGAGAGGCTTCAACGTATTTTTCTACGTCTAACTGTTTATTTTGACGTTGTACAAGAGGTTTCATTTTTGTTACACGTGTTGAAGAGCGCATGTTTTGACTAAAACTTTTCAAAACATTTGCATCATGTACATGTTGTTTATTATCAGTTTTTAAATAAACACAAAATTGCCGAAAGAAACTAAATGACAAACAGTAAATTGCTAAAAGACAAAATGTTTCTAACTGCTAAGCGGTTAGACAACTATAAGTTAGTCCTTCTGATTTTAGCCAATCATTCAACCAGCGATATTAAAAAAACTACGAAACTTTCTCCAGCAGGGCAGTAGTTTTCAGTTGCTCGCGGAAGCAAAGTGCCGTATACGCATCGAAAGGGTCGCAGAGTTCTCGGCTCCCGAATCTGAATGGAGCGCGAGATATTTTTACGGGTCAAGGTCGCGCAGAGTACCAGTTAGACCTTTTCACCGTCATTTCCAAGTTATCGCTCCCTGCCGATCTGCGAGAGAAAAGCTTAGCCTACATGTGCAGCTATACGAGCGCGCGTGTGTGTGTACGTGAGCGTGCAGTGTTTTACCGTCCGGCTTGCTGCAGCTACGATACAAGTGCTTCCGAAGGCCCTGCAATAACAAAGTTTCCACGTGCGCGACGGCCAAGTGCTGGGGAAGACTGCCGATAAAGCGATACTTTCAATTTTTCGCTTCTTATCCCCGCGGTAATTGCGATCTGAAAGCCCGGCCCTCGTTCGCGTTTTAATAACATCTTTTTCACTTTGTGCAAGGGAAGAGTGTTTTTCTGAAAACGATTTTAAAACGATTTTCAATGAGCGCGATCGAAAGCCGGCAGAATGTTAAAATAAAACAATGGGAAAAGGTTGCTTGTCGAAGTATTCTGAAAGTTCATTGACAAATTCTACATTTTCAAAGAAAATTGATTCCAGTAGAGAGCTAAATGTGCTTTATCATAATCTCCTCAATAGCCTGGTATAGTTTACATGCTCTGAAAAGAATTTTCCTGAGTCAGTGGGCTGCTTTCTTAGGTCTTTTTAGCTTCGAGTTGCGCTACAACAGAAGACGTTCGCTCGCAAACTGTCGCTAGATTGACGTTCTTCGAAAATCGAAATTTTTAAAAGCACTTTTAACGCGCGCGCGCGCGACTAGCGTGCGGGCCGTATGCTTTTCTCTTATTTTAGGTCGCTCGGGTTTTTATAGTTATAGATTTTTAGAAGACCTTTGGTTTCTTTTTACGACTGTAGTCGTACGAGGGGAAAATAAAAAAGGAAAAGACGAATCGACTAAATAGTCGACAGAACGAAATCTGAATATCATTTTTAACGCGAGCTAAAAGACGCAGGAAAAAGGTTAACTTTTCATCGTCTAAACTGACAAAGCTGCTGCAATGTCGTTTTTTTTAATAAACTAAAATTTCTACTTTCATTAAATAAAAATACTGTTTGCGTATAGATTTAAAGCTCACTTTTGCCTTAGCTTGAAACTGGTAGATTTTCAAGTGAATATCTTGAATGTAAATCGTAAAAGAACCCAGTATATCACGTTTATAATAATATTTAAAGAATATTTTCATGTTACGAAAGAGAATATATGACTAAAATTTTATTACAAAGTTAATTTCTGATAAACTTTATGTTTATTTGCATAATCCAATATTTTTTTTAATAAAATAATTTGCATCCACCAGTTAATAGCTATGCATTTTTTAATTATAAATAAAACAATGAAAAATTATTTTTAAAATAATTAGGACGAGTTACACACACTTTATCTTTGCATTACAAAGTTTTCAAAAGGCTGTAATCTGTTTTAAGAGTATGTAGCAACTTGTAATACATAACTTTTAATTATCGTGATAATATTAAAACCTGGATATTTCATCAGATCTGGTTAACAATTCATAATATAGTGTTTATTTAAAAATAGAAAAAATTTGTATTGTATAAATTTACTAAAAGTTACTTTAAAGATATGTATTAAAAGCAGGAATAAAATTGAATTTCTAAATAACTACAGATTCTTGAACTCGTATTAAAAAATATTATTTTACACCTTCTAAAAGAATCAATTTTTCTTGAAACGTATTATATATATGAACATGATTTCAAAGTAGTATTAACAATAATAAATGATATATATCCATATAGTACATAATTATATTAACGAGCAATATTTGAATAGCACCATACTGATCAAAGTAACGTATTATTAACAAATAAGTCGATTTTCACATCAAGTGTAAAAGCACAGTCAAAGCAGTAGCCAATGAAGCGCGTAAATGCGTTCATAATTTTATTAAGTCGCTCTGGTCAATCTACTGTGATGTTATATCAGGTCGAAATCGAAAAGAATTTCAAGCGTCGTCGATTGAAAAACGAAATGTTTGTTAAAATTTATTTTTATACAAGATATGTTTATAAATACATTAATTTATCAAATATTTTATCAAATATCTGCACTTTATTCGACGGATATTTTAAACTGTATTTATATAATTTTTAGCTATGTATATAACGTGACAAGTTTTACAAACTTGGTATCCGAAATCGCTTGCGCATCTATCCACAGACTCTTCAGAAAGCAATTAAACAAACCTATTACCGAGAGAGGGGTTATTTATACAGTACATTGTACTCCTTTCGTAACTCTGTGGCGTTTGAGTACAACAAATTTCACATTCTACTAAATAACCCCGTCTGAAAAATTAGATAAAAAAAAGTCAGCAAAAAAAACAGCACCAATCTTGGCCTCGCTCTCCTCTTCAGACCTACCAACAAATTCCAAGGCCATTGTTTCAGCAATCCAATCAGGACTTCGAAGGCCAAAACAAATCAAGGAATCGTCCGTCCGAATCCTATCGAACGGTCGTCCTCAGCTCGATCCTACACGGGAAATCTGATCTTGCGTCATCCAGGTGGCAGCTTCTTCTGCTTGGTCAGTTCGAGCAGTACGGGGAAGTGGAGATCCGGGCAGTAGTCGCGATTGCCCGCGAGCAGATCGAGATGACGGGACCAGATCTCGGTGTCGTATCGCTCCGTTTGCCGGGAGACGAAGCCCCGCTGCACCGCGACCTCCGCGAATTTACGGAAGGTGGTGCCGCGTCGTGGCGCCATTACGAGGGCGATCCCGTCGTCGGCGAGCCAGCCGTAGATCGTGTCGACGAGGTCCAGTCTGGCGTCGTCGAAGAACAGACAGTCCGCGCAGAGGATCACGTCGTAGGAGCCTTCGCCGTTGATCTCCTGCTTTTGCACACATTAACGTAAGTTGCGGTTAAGTTTCGCGCAGACTCGGGAGGCCGGACGTGAGTGCGTGACATTCGGAAGAGCCTCCCTTTCGTTCGGAGATTTACGTGTGCACGGCGCGTATTACGAGGGAGATAAATGGATTGACGCCTTTGCATTCAGATGAGATGATTTACGTCGACGTTTGACGATTACGGCTGGGTTTTAGTGTCTGGTTGGTTGCGAAATGTAATACCATTTTAAGAATCGTATAAGTAACTATAACATTACCTTCTAAAGAGGGTCGAATATTTTAAAATGTTATTTTGTTCGATTAAGCTAAACTAAGATTGTGTAATTATAAAAAATCTTATCATGTACAAGTATTAGGAATATTCAATTTTATTGATTAGTGAAGATTATAACCCTAATAGAAAAAAGAAGTGATGAATAAATTTTGAATTGTTTATATTCGACTAAATTTCTAAATAATAATTAATATAGCAGTGGTTTGACATAGTCAAAAACATTTTTTAGAAAATTGACCACTTCCGAAATCCAAGTACACTACTTTCTCTTAATAGTGCCGCGGTTTTGCTGCCACTACTGAGAGGGAGGAGCGTATCTTAAAATAAAAATAATCAAAATGAGAAGTTAAACTGCATCTACTATATTAATCATTATTCTTTAAATTATAATTCTTCAATTCTTTTTGACGAATGTTTACCGATGCGAAAGCTGAGAACAAACGAATTAGGTGTTGATTTAGTATCCGAGGATAATCTTCGAAACGGACGTAAATTAGTACGCATAATAAGGTCTGAATGATCGTGGATGGACACGAGGGATTCCGGCCGATGAGAGCGGGCTTTTGACGAGAGCATCGGGCGCGCATGCACGCGCGAGTGCGTCCGATCCGGGAGCTGCGTGTATAATGACGACGCAACATGCAAGTGCGCCACTGGAAAGGATTAATGCTGTTGACGGGCGCGCCGAATGACGGAACGTGATTTCGAGGCTTGCGAGCTTGCAGCGAGATCCGCGTTAGTTTCTGTATAATTAACGCGGGCGGCTCTGGCAGCGGACTGCTTTTTTACGTAAATTTTCCATACGCCAAATGCACGTTTTCGATGTACGAATTGAGAGCAGAAAGAAATAATGCATTAATTAAATTCCTTAAAATTTGCTCTTTACAATGAACTAAACTTTGCGAAAACTGTGAAACGCGATGAAAAAAATTAGGCGAAGGAGAAATGGAAAAAAATTCATTACACGATAAGCGGAAATGAAAATTTCATAGAAAAAAGGCATTACTGCACGTACACAGCAACCTACGTGATAAACGACCGGAAATCAAGCGGCAGAGAATACTTTATACAAGCCACGCCGGAAGTATCCGATCGAAATCCGGTTCGAAGCTTTTCGAGCGGCAAAGCCAGCCATTTCAACATTGATTAAGCGTTCAACTGACCTTTAAACAAGCTGTTGCTATTATTTTACTTTACTTTCCGCTTCTTTAATAAGAATGTTTAAAAAACGTTCTTAATGCCAAAATAAAAATTTGATCAAAAGACGCTTCGAACACATCAATCCATTCTAATTGCAAATGAACGAGGCTCGTCGAAGGAATGAAAAAAAATTGGCTCGTTCGAGCAGCCACTCGAGCTTTGAAATTTTATTACCCGAAATCACGAATTTAATTTTTATTAAGCTTAATAGATCCTCGAGTGGATTCAGCTAGCCGAAGTATCTGTTACAATCGATAATAAACGAAGGACTTAGCGGTGCGGCACGAAAATCAGATGCAGACGAAATGCAGAGAAAAGCGAGTGATTGCACGGAGGCGATAGATCAAAGGGCGGAAGGATTCGCTTTCGACGCAAAACGTCACCTGCGGCAGGCGATGGTTTCCGTTGGCGGCCTGACGCAGCGCCTTCGCGGCCCTGGCCCACTGGACGACGGCGCACCTCGTCGGCGGCGTCGCCCTGCCCAGCCCGTTCCTCTCGACGATGCAGCGGACGTTCTCCACGCTGGTCACGTTGCCGTCCGTGAGCGTGACGCTGCTCGGCTCGCAGTACTTGGCCGCCAGGACGCCCGCCAGGCAGCTCATTCCGCCGCCCAGCTCCAGGACCCTTCGCCGACGGCAGATCTCGGGATTCTTTAAGCAGACAGCTTTTAGTACGCCGAGGCCTTTTTTTTTTATTTCAGGCGAAGCGATGTCTTTTCTCTCTGTGACCGCGGTTAATTTACGATTTCATTTGCTCGATTGTTCGTCTACGATTAGAACGAGCGAGCTTTCGTTTGAATGCAGCGAAGTGAACTATCTATCGATCATCTGCCGGACTGTCAACATATTAAAAATTCAATAAAAAGCAGTTTTCATTTTATTTGTCGTCCCGATAAAAAGTGCGAGCAAACGGATTTTCTAGTAATTCTAAATCCGATTATTCGCCGCTGCTTACTTTACATGCGTTAATATATTGTAATGCTATTAATAGGATAAATTTAAGCTTGTTTTTTGCAAAAACAAGGGTGCAACAAGGTTTTAGAGCTTTCTCACACGGTCGTCTGTTATCGATTGTACAACGAAAATTATTTCATTCGAATGCAACAAGCCAACAGAAAATATTCGAAATAATTACTTTATCTTCATTTAGTAATTGCCCTGGTAGAATTTCTAATCCACAAAATAGCTATCAAAAATTGTTTGCCTTTAAGTTTGGTTAATTTATTGGTAAAGTATTTCACCAAACTTAAAAACAAACAATTTTTTATTTTGAATCATGATTTACTCTATTGTAGCCCGAGGAATGTTTCAAACTGATTCGAAAAAGTGTATCACAGACTGATGAAAAACATCCAATATTGACTACTTAAAAAGTGAAATAGTTATTTTCACCGGGTAGACTGAAATTTCCGAGGAAAGCACCAACAATACACAGAAGAATTCGCAATGATTTTCAGAAAATTTGCGCATTGAAATTTTCGTATCGGGAAACAAGTGGTCGAGTAAAACACATCGCTTCGCAAAGCTGGAGCATCGCGAGCCAAGCTCACCTTGAGCAGGTAGTAGGCCAGGCACTCTTCGGATGGCCAGACGCACACGTTGCCGGTATTATTGAAGCCAATGAGCTCGTTGGCAGTGAAGCACTTGCTGACTCGCCTGACGAGCACCTCGTAGATGCCGCCGTCGAGCAGGCAGGTGTAGAGCCACCAGCTGGCCTCGGGCTCCTTGGCCAGCATGACCGAGCGCATCAACTCGAAGCTGGTGAAGCGGCGCACCGAGATCTCCTCGTTGTCGTTGCACGCCTCGTCGTCAAGCGGGTCCGGCGACTGCGTCAGCGCCCTGGCCAGTAGACGCCAGCGTTTCTGAGCTGTGTTCCGTCGCCCTGCCGGCTCGTACAGAAGCTCGCTCGTCATCTCGTTGCCAATAGCTTTTGCGGCAACCGCTGAACCTTTGGGAACGGTTTTCATCGGTCAATTTGGCTTTTTGCACTTTTTATTTGGAGCTTCTCTGAGCAGTGGGCGCAGATTTTTATTCAAGGAGATTTTCCACGCGTTCTCGGGTAAAAATCAAGCTAGTCTGATGTCGAAATATCGCGAGGAATGTCTTTTTCTTTTTGCAAAAAGTAAGATTAACTTAAATTAGTATGCAAAGGACGGTGAAGCTTTACAAAAGATTTTAAAAACTTTTCTCGTTCGGATGCTTTTCAATGAGGAAGAACTTTTAAATTTGAAGTTATTTTCAAGTTTAAAATGTTCATTTCGAACGTTCGCATGTAAAATGAAAGTTCGACGCGCTTTTATAAAGTCATAGTACTTTTAAATTGAGCATGTAAATTTCATAAACCTATTATCAACTTGGAAATTGTAAAAGTCAATTGCCGTTAAACATAAGCAGAAGGGATAATTTGAAAAAAAAATTAAAAAAAAAAGTTTCGTTTGTTTTTACAAATCAAGAAATAAAAATTCTATAAATAATTTGATATGTTTCATCAATAAGAGAATACATTTTCTTTCTTGCAGTCATTTTTTTCTAAAAACATTTTAAAGGTCAAAAAAGTATTTTTATGAAGTATTACTTTACGAAAATAAGTAGTATTGGTTCTTCTACATTGTATAACATGAAACTTCGGTGTTTACACTGCAGTAATTAATTTCAATTGACGTACTTCAAAAAGCAGTTGACATTTTTCAACGAATAGAATTTAATTAAGTTTGATTGTTTAAAGGGTGAAAAAATTTAATATCTATCCGGTACGTGATTGTTATAAAAAATTTAACTGATACATCCGAGGTTAATTTTGTATAAAAAAAACATTTGAAATATTTGCAACAGTTGAACTTCGATATAAAATTACTTCGACTTTCATAAAAAAGAATTTTGTTCTCTTTCAAATTAAATTCATAAAAACATTGACGCAAAATGAATCAGTTTTCGCTAAAAAAAAAGTGCATTTATTTTCTAACGAATAATTTGAATATATTAATTGGTCGACGTGTTGCACTTCAGTATTATAAAGTCAATCAATATTTTTTTATATTTTCTAAAAATATGATGGAGTATAAAGCCGATATTAACAAAAAAATTAAAAAAAATTTGTTTATTTTTCTAGTTTTTTATCCTCAAGGTATTGTCAGACTATAGTAGAGGCAAACACATTTTAATTTTATGAATATTTAAATAATTTGATCCACTTACTATTATTGATGCTCTTACTGTACAAATGTTTTCAAGCAAGGTGAAAAATTTCTTTCAGCGATGATAACTTAATATGTATTAACAATAAATTACTATCCTTCAGATGAAATTACACGCTTCGCAGGATTTGACGAGTACTGGTTTTCTCTTTAAGTACTTTTTTAAAAATTGCTCGAGTGGCACGTTAACGTATGCGCCTATTGAATATGATGGGTACTTTGTAATTTATTATCTTTCTGGACCTACATATAGCGTAACACGTATGGAAGAGCTGATAAAGGTCTGATAAAAACTATTTTCATTTATCGATTGTCGCAAGTGTACAGAAGTGTAATAAAGCTTGCACCTTTAAAAATACATTCCTTCGTAAGATATTACGATAAAAGTCTAACTTATAAATTTGCAGCTTTTATCTACTTAAAATAACGATACTATCTCCTTGAATAATAAAAATATCCGTTTGAACTTGGAAAGCTTTGGCACAAAAGTATACTAACATAAAGCTTTTAAATCGCCAACAAATCGGCTATAAAATTGAAATATATTTATTGCTTTAAAAAATATACGTCAATCATTCCAAGCGAGGGAATAAAAATTTTTTCAACAAAATTTTGATTGTTATGCAATTCTGATTGTATTTAAAATTAGCAATTGTTAAAAACAGCTTTAATTAATATTATTCAGGCAATTGTGGCTCGAGTTCAATTAGATTTTGAAATTGATTACAATGCCGTTTTAATGACAAAAGTTTCCTTTCGCTCAAAACGAATCCTGGCACGAAGCGCGGGGCCACTTTGCAGATTTTGCTCCAAATAATGGCAACTCTTGAATTACAAACGGAACAAACCAGCACTCACCCCTGAATGGTCACTTGACACTCGACACTTTCGCCGTGCACTTGAATCCTCGAAAATAAAGCGGCAGCGGTGAAAAAGCCTCAGAAACGACGTAAAAGTTGAAAAAAGCGGGCCAGCCGGAGCTCGAGAGCCTGGGACTGGGGCTTGGCCTCTGCTCTCGGCTCGTTCGCCGGCATCCTCGTCGTCGTCGTCCGGCGGCGAGAATCCGCGCGAAAATTGGCACGAGCGCGCGGCAACGGCTCGGAGCGCCCGTCTCTCTTTCTCTCTCTCTCTCTCCGTTCGGTGGCGCGCGTCCACCTCGAGACTATGCGGCGCGCGCGCTACACCGCGTGCCGCCGCCGTATCGCGCCCGCCTGCCGCGCCTGCGCCCCAAGAGCTGCCAGCATCCCGGACGAGGGAGAGAGAGAGAGAGAGAGCGGGAGCCGCCGCAAGGCGCAGAGCTTTTCCACCTATGCGGAACTTCCCGACTATTGCGGCTGATGTCCGCATTGTAAGATCGAGATATATAACCGCTCGGCTGAGGACCCAGGCTAAAATCTTTTCGCTCCGGCTCCGGATCGGGATTCGCGGCGGACGACTGAAGGTTTCGGAAAGGAGGTCGGTGCAACAAGTGGCTTTTCGGACTTCTTTAAATACTATAGGCGCTGGGGGTGTCTTATCGAAATCTATAAGGAATCTATTACGTGCGGGTTCTAAGGTAGAAATTATTTAGAAAATCGCCTTCGTTACCCCGGAAGAAAACATCACCAACAGTTGTCGAAGCCATAGCCAGTTTGAGTAAAACTTACTAGAATATTAACCAACTGTTGTGCTTACCTGAATGTAAACCCTGCGAAAGACGTAACACTTTTAGCGCTTAATATGGTCAATAGCTGGGAAAGTACGGTTGGTAAAGGGAACTTATTAACAAGTTGAATTATAAGCTAGTTAAGATAATTATTAAAATTTATTTTCTCGTGATAATCATTAAAAGAATTTTTTAGGTATGTTTCAATTTAACAATTGGTCTTACTGAAAAAGTCTAACTAAAGGACAGTGATTTATTAAGTTCCTTCACCATCTATTGACCATAGCAAGCGTTAAAAGCGTTACGTTTTTTGTCTCTGCTTGACCAATTCTTCAACATATTTGACTATAAACATTTTCTGAAGAGATGATTAACGGTCTAGTCAATTGTTGATGGTCATTCGATTAGCCCAAATGGTTAAGTTTCTGCCAGGGTATTTTAATTGTACATAAAAAAATGTGGCTGAAATGCGCAATTTTAAGTTCTTTGCTAGAATATAATCGCAAACTTTTTCCTAATTTATTTAATTAGGCGTTGCTTAACAATGATATCAAAAAAAATTTTATTCAATCTGACTTTTCCTAAATGCTGTCCTCAGCAATTATATGAACAGTATATATTCACATACTTTTTTGTTTGGTTATCAAATTGATTTGATAACCAAATAAATTCAATGTTTTGCTCAAAATATGACTTAGAAAATGTATATTGTAAATTTACCATTCTAAACAAAGAACTACTTTCATTTATTCAATTATTAGGATAAATATTTTAAATAAAGAAAATAGTTTCCAATAAAGCAAAAGCAATGAAAAAGAAAAACGAACTTTCCCTTATTTCGTAAACGAAATGCAGCATGAATGACAACGAAGCGTTTCCGTGAGCAATCCGGACTTGCAAAGGGTTTCGACGTGACATTTCCCGCGGGAGGCGTATCGTCTCCATCTCCCCTAATGCCAATCTCGAAAGCGTTACAAGGGCCGCGTTATATCGTGCGCGACAATGCGACTACTCTCGTCAGTGGGCGAGGCGTCGCTGCTGCGGTGTCCGAAGACCAATCTCACCGCGTCTAGAGGGTAGAAGCTAATGCTTCAGTGGGGACCGCGAGTTTAACTATTTCTAACTCTCTTGCGCAAAAAGTTTTATACCGCGCGCCGACTTTGAGCCGACGACAAAATTTCGAGTTCTCGCGGTGGCTCGTTTTATGTTAATTTTTTCTGACGACACTTACTTTTAGTAATTCAGAAGAAATTATATTACGATTCTTTTTTAAAATATATAAATTATAGTTTTTTATAGTCTGTAATTTTAGCGAGAAAAATGGATTTTACAGAAATTTTTTATTTAAAATTTGTATTTATATTTTTTTATCATTAAACTTCTATGATCTAATCTAAGAAAAGAAAGAACTAAAAGCCTCTACGTTCTATAAGTGATCTACGAACACATATTAATATATGAATTCCAAAAGATAATTGACAACAGTTCACACTGCGGTAAATTGTTGACATGGACCAGTATATTATACAACGAAATATTATGATTATTCGAGTTAAAAATGAAACCCGTACAAATGTAATGTCAATATTTGCTCTTTAGAAACCTTTAATTAATAGAAGTTCTGATATCGTGTGAGCACTAATTGGCGTTTAAACCTTCTTACGAAATCAGCGATTCGTTATTGTAACGTAAAAAAATCATTTTCTGATATTTATCAATAAATTACGATATTATTTTTATTCAAATTTGATGTTCAAAGCCATTTTTCTTAATTGATTTGAAACTTATCGTACGACTATTTTTATTCATAAAAGACTTCTTACAATTAGTACACAACTTATGTTACAGTCACAAAAGTAGCGAGTATAATGAGATCTCAATTTATAAACTCATCATCAAAAATTTATTATAGGGCAAATTTTTCGAAAGTTAATATTTTAAAAATTAAACGGCACAATTATTTGACTTATGTATTTAAATTTATGTTTATTTTATTTTTTTCTGAACTCACGCAAATTTGAATTTAAATAAATAAATAAATAATAAATGAAAACATTTTTAATACATTTTTACTGTAAAAATAATTGCAGTCCTCTTTTGTAATAGAATGAATACAAATATTTTTTTCAATAATAAGGAAAAGTAAAAGAAAATCTGTATAATCACACGTCAATTATTCGCGACCTGATTCCATTTGAAAACAAATCACATAGGAAAATGGCAGATTACTACGATTATGCGACTGTTTTCTCTGCTATGCACATCGCAAAGTAAAGTTACTATTCATTCCACGTCGAGATATATTGGATTGACAATTTTACTGGAGGCAAAGTTATAAGCTCGCTGCAGTCTGTGGTATTATATTTCAAAAGTTAATTAAAACCAATTTAGTTGATTAACTGATATATTTACATGCCCTGATGAAATGGATTACGATCATTTCTTTTTACACTTACTTAATTTATACAATACTTTTTCGATTCATCACATCAAGTTTACCTTTACTTTATAAAAAAAAAATGATAATAACCAGTAGAATAATGCGCAATAAAAAAATTAATTTAATAATTTTGGATTTAAAAATAGGTAATTTTGCATTGAAAATAATTAGCTTTTATTAAATTAGAATGCAAAACAATGCTTTGAACCGTTCCCTGGTGTGTCTGGTGATATTGCAGTTTTTCTGGCAAAGCTTTGCGACGCATTGCGTCTACCTTGACTCGAAGCGTTGGCCAATGAACGGCTTGACGAGACAAACATATCCGCGTGTATAAACAGACCGAAGAATACAATTTTGCATCTTCCTCGCAGCTTCGTATTTATCAAAGTATTTTTAAATGAAGCTTTTATTGTGTGTCTCTACAGATACCGAGAACGAATTTTCTTGACAATAAAACTGTTAGCAACCCAATCGACTTAAAAAAATTTAGATGCGTGCATACAAATGCCATTTTCGATCTTAGTAAAGCAGAAAATTGGAATTTTTTATTCTAAATTCTTTTATCAAAATCATAAGTTGTATAATTTAAAATTGATACGTAAATTTATTTAAGTCAGAAATTAAATAAACTGTTTAAAATCAAATATCGAACTAACGTGTCAGGCTCGTAGCTCACCTCATAGAATTGAATGCCCTTGATTCGTTTTACTAAAGGTGGTAAATCGAGATCGAATAAAACAATGAAAAAGTGTTATGTGGAGAAACAATGGACCAGTATTCAAAGTATGAAAAGAATGTATACAAATCAATGCTTTATTTAGAATTCTCAAAAAACTTTAATGCTTTTGTCGTTCCGTCCAGAAAAAGCCGATTTTAACTTTGACGACAGAAGACAAATGTTTCCACATAAAAGCATCAAAGAAAGTTCGTATATTTTTTAAGCAATCTAAACCTTTCAATCACACTTTTACTTTTGTAGCTTTACTTGTGTATTTAAAGTTTTTCGAAAAACAAAAAAGCTAGATCGATTTGTCATTTATAACTTTCAAATTACAAAATATAAATTTTGTTTTGTTTAAAACCATCGTTTTTTTTTCTAATGTTAATTCGTTTATTAAAGTAAAAGGGTTCTCATAAACAATATACATGTTTTGTTGCCTAGGAAAATGTTTTATTTTTTCAATATAAAGTTTAATCAAAACTTTTATTTTCTCATTAACATTAAATTAATTTTTTTATCTATTTTTTTAAGAAAACGGTGTAATTTAAAAACTATATGATTTTTTAACTAGACACAATTAAGTTTAAATAAATAATACTCTAATTTGACATCACACAACTGAAATTTTTAATAAAAAATTGTATATGTTATTATGTAACTTATAAAAAATTGGTCAGTTTTCACTAATGAAATATTAAATAATAAATCTTAAATGTAATACCAAATCAACAACATATTGTATTTGAATATTAAATATAAGACTATCCAGCAGTATTTTCACATAAATAATTAAGTATAACTTTGTTCTGATAAATTATTTTGCAATTTCCCATAATTAATTAATTGCAATAAATTTATAAAAAAATATATAAAGAAAAAAAATAAACTTAAACATATTGAAATCAGATAAAAAATAAAAATTTGTATTGTCTTAAACCACGCTTTTACTTTCATAAGCAGTCTTTTGAATTACTCTATAAAAATATAAATGTTTAATCTTTTTTCTTATATATTAAGTACGCTTATTTAATGTACGTTGCTATTTAAATTAGCAGATTTAAATTAGTTAAAGACACACACTTTTTTCTAAATGTTCAATTTTGACAAAACAACCTTTTTAAAAATATTTAAGTCATAGAAGTAAATAATGAAATAAAAATATGGGGATACTTACATTTTATTATTCTTCTAGTGATCTTGTCAAATAAAGATGAAATCAACAAATATTCCTGCCAGTAATAAATTATCCTTATAAAAAATATGCAAAACACACAAAACTTAACATAACCTTATTCTTTAAGGTTTCTTTAATTTCCTTAAAGTTCTTCGATAGTTTTAATTTTATAAAGTGGTAAATTGAAACATTAAATTCTTGTCAATAATAAGATGCATTTATTTACTAATTATTTGCACAAATTAGAATTATAAATCTATTAAAATGTTGAAAATGAATTCATGTTTACGTTGTCTCTAAACACGGAAATAACGGGAACACTCCCGTCATCTGCTGGTATTTAAAACAAGTTCTGTCGACACACGTGACACGTGACATTTGTATTCGATAATCATAATGCTTGTGTTGGTTCTGGTTGATAAATCAGTACAGGTTTTTTTAGTTTGCCGGACACAACAATTCATGAAGAGCAGGCACATATGCTAAGTTTATTAAAAGATTAATATTAAAATACTCATATAAGTGTTTAGAAAGGAAGTGTAAATGAGGCTCGATAGCGTTCGTTTAAAAATAATTCTATAATAACAGCATTGATCGAAAAAATTTACTTATGAGTATTAAAAAAAAGTAAACACGTGGTTATAAATACCCGCCCACAACAGAAAACTAACCATTCAACGATCACCCCACTGAATAACAGCTGATTCTATTAGTTGACCTTTAACTTTCCTAGAAAGAGAAAATAATGCACGTAAGGATTCTTGACGTTTATCATGGCCACGATTAGATACAGATCGTGCAAACGTAATCAGCTTATACGTCGCTTGCTTAACTTGCGGCGGGAGCATGTCCTTTTCTTATTTAAGTACTGCAAGGCGTCAAGAGATCTTATTTTAACGTAAGTTTTAGTCACGGTTGAACTCTTGACCTTTCCACCTGCCAGAAATAATTTGGGACAAATTCTGTCATGAAAAGGTAAAAACGTTATAGTTTCAAGTTGCTTTTTTTTTTTTTTTTAACTTTAGGATGTGGATTCAGTGACACTGACAGTCTGATTAATTAGGAAAGCTTCGAAAAACATGAGTAAATTACGGATGGGGTCAGACTACATCCCCTTAGTAGAAGAAGATGTCAGCAGGTTTCGAGTAGTAATTTTATTCTCAAGGGTTGTATGGTTTACAGTGTCACTGCCTTTTTTTGGCTTTATATTTTGCATTGTATGGTCTATATTATACAATTTTGAGAGAGCAACAGAAACACACTGTAAAGTGTACAACTTCCTCCCATCAGTTTCAGCTGCAATTGGACATTACAAACCTCAAAAAAGTGTTTGGGAAGCAGCTATTGCTGCTCAAGCTATAATAAGAGCTATAGCATTATACATGTATTATAGATATTATAGGGAGACCACGTATAAATGGGCACAGGGTATGACCAATTTTGCTCTTTTAAGTTACTTCTTAGAAAATGTAGCTCTAGTTACATTAAGTTTTTGGTCTTCCAATGAAAATTATGGTAATTTTTAATATTATTGCATTTTTTACATTAAAAATAGCTCATCACTTTTTGAATAATTTTTCTAATATTTTTTTCAGTGTTTCATAAATTATCTTTTATAACTTTTCTACTTATGTCAATAATGCACATGGTAATATCCTATGTTATTGCCAAAAATTGTCGCAATGTTGCCAAAGATATTAGTGATAATATCTCAATTAAATGGAAGTTCAATTCAATGATGTTAAACGTGACTGCCATACTTTTAGCTTGTTACTTTTTTTACCGGCACAATAAATATTGTGAGCCATTTGGTAAGACTTGTATATCTGAATTTATTTTTCTCAAATTAATTTTGATTAAAGTTTAATATTGTTATATTTTCAGTTTATTCAATGTTTGCTTTAGCTGAATATGTTGTGGTTATTTCAAACATAGCATTTCATGTAACTACAGCATATGATTTTGCGGGTACAAGTTTGTTAATATCCCCAAATGGACTAAGAATTATTTAAGAAAAGTCTTTTTAAATAAATTTCTATTTATTATAAATTTTTAAAACTTGAATTTGGTAAAAGTTCTTATGAAAGAATTGTCTTTGCACTAAATTCATACAAAAATTTGTACATACTTAAAACTATAATAAAATTTTCTAAAATATTTTTTGTAATTTGTTTCTTTGGAAGAACCAGCTTTCCAATTCTCTCACGTAGGTAACTTTGAAATATACATTTTGAAACTGATTTAATAACATCACAATATGTACAATAATTATGTACAAAAATAACAATTCCATAGACTATATTATTCTTGTGTGAAAAAGTTTTTTAATGTAAATTTTAAATTTAAGTTACTTTTAAAATTTAAAGTCATTTTCCAATTTATCTGAAATAAATCTAGCGATAGCCATAGAACTTGTGGCTCCTGGTGATGGAGCATTTCTACAATGAAGCACTCGACAACCTATAGTTCCTTGACCATTGTCAAACACAAAATCATCTACAAGATTTCCTTTTGTATCAAGTGCCTGTGCTCTGACACCCGCTGGACCCCTGAAACATTTTTTTTATGTATATTCTATCGTAAAATTTTGTTTAACTTTGCAAAGAATAATTTTTTATATTATATCACCTTTTTAAGTCAGAAGTATTAATATCTGGAATGAATTTTTGTAAATCTTTAACTGTTAACTGGTAAAATATGGATTTTACTATTTCTGTGATTCCAGGAATAAAATTCTTTAAGGCAAGTTTCCAAAGTCCAGGATACTTGAACATTTCTATACAGTCATTAATATTTATATCCTTCCAACTATATCCTTCTCTTGCCATACATAATACTGCATTTGGACCAAGCCAAATATCTCCATTTATTCTTGGAGTGAAGTGAACACCAAGGAATGGGAGATTTGGTTTAGGAACTGGATATATGTTTGTATTCACTAGGCACTTCTTTTCATCTTTCAGCATAAGATATTCACCACGGAAAGGTATAATTTGTGGAGCTTGATCACAACCTGTCATAACAGCTAACCGATCTGAGTACAACCCAGCACATGTCAATACATATTTAGTATTTAGATACTGTAACAGATAACGATAATTTCTTAAAAACACGTTTTAAATTAAATTTCTAAAAAATAATTAGTTTTCTGAGAGGCATACTTTGTTATTCTTTGAAAATACACATATTGGTAATAATTCATCATTGCCTTTAGATTCTAAAGATTCTGCAAATCCAGAAACTTCAAAATTTAAAAAAATGTCACCTCCCATATCTTGAAAATCTGCAGCAAAATGTCGACAAACCTTAGCCCAATCTGTTATACCTGTCCATGGAGTCCAAATTGCTTTTTCTCCCTAAAAATTTAAAAAAATAAATAATTTTCTCAAGTATGACTGTTATCTAAATAAAGCTTTTTTATTTACCATACAATGTGGTGCATAATTTGAGATACACTCTTTATCTATCAATTGGACATCAGGGCATTGATTTTGACATGCTTTTTCATAAATACCAATTAGACGTTGCACTTCATCACAATTCTGAGCCACGATAAGTTTTCCTACTTTTTCATGAGGAATATCATTTTTGCACATGTATTCATATGACATTTTTGAACCTTCTACGCATAGTTTAGCCTAAAATAAAAATAATAATTCCTTAGTTATTTTAATAAATAATTTAAACCTTGATAACTTTTATTTTATAACTAACTTTCAGACTTCCAGGTTTATAGTAAAGGCCAGCATGAATTACTCCACTGTTATGACCAGTTTGATGTTTAGCAAGGCAAGGTTCTTTTTCTACTAGAGCTATTCGCATTTGCGGATGTCTGCATTTCATTTCTCGGGCAGTAGCAGTACCTACAATGCCACCACCAACCACTACTAGGTCATATCCACATGAATCTGTTCTAAAACATATTTAAATCCATTTTTAAACCAGCATACTTCATTAATAAATGTAAATTAAAAATAAACTTTTCTTAAACAATGTTTTTCATCAACAAAAACAATGCACTCTTTATTAGTTGAATTAAAGATTATTAAAACAAGCATGTATAAAAATATAATTATTATGTTTACCTTGTACATTTCATTCGGAAGAAATTTTGTGTGCATATTAATGTTAATCTTCTGGAGGTTAATTTTCTGATTATAGACGTCGACATAACGAAAATTTTTGAACTTCTGAAATATAAATTAGTTTTATTAGATATTACACAAAGAGATTTTAACAAATACATGAACAATAATATTTACATTAAATTGTACGAGAAATTCGTTAACGAATTCGTTAACGAATTTCTTATTCAACTTTTTATCTGATTTTAATCATTTTAACTATCAAAAAGTTACACATATTACTAAGTTAATATTTAATTGCCAGTTATTAATTCTTTTGATATTACATTGATGATTTTATATCTGACGATTTAGGTTGTTTTTTTTTACATAAAAAAACTGTAACTTGAGATAAAACCTGTAAACAAATGCTATACATAAAATGTATATATTTATATATACATGATAAAAAAGAATACCAAACTTCGACAAATTTAAAAATTTTAAAAAGCCGCCGCCCTATAAAATTACTACGACCTAATTATTTAGAAAACATCATTTTCAATATTATATAATCAAAGCTGTATTAAATCATTTCATGAAATTTGAAAAATATGCATAAAATGATTGTATCAATTTATCGCAGTTTATAACAAGTTGCACTACATCTCATAAATGGAGCTTCAAATAACTAGATTTTTCGCGCAGTTAACCTTATCTTATAAAAATCAAAATATCAAAAGAAACAAAGAATTTATTATTATTTTAGAACTGTATATTACTTGGTATTCGATGCTTCTTTTGAGAAAACGCTGAACTTTATTGAAGCAAAGCAAATCGATCGTGCCCCGGCAGACAATTGAGAGATAATGTACTGAAGATACCTTACACCGACAGGGCCGTACGTATATGGAAAATCCAACCATTTTCGATTTTTCTTGTCGCCTTTCGCGTGTGTAATATAAAAGTAAAATTTAATAATTCTCAGCTGTTTTATGTAAAATAACAATTTTCAGAATATATTTTGCTGATGTATTTTAGGTGTAAAAAATAATTAATAGTTTTTCATTAAAATATGAAAAAAATAAGCAAAAACGTAAAATTTATTCACATTTATTTTCATTTTTCTTAAAAAAAATATTTTTTTTTATTTAGTTATTTAACGTCGCATTCCTCTAAAAAATATTCTTTAATCCTTTTAACGTGCCAAGTAAATTTACAATCTAAAGTCAAAATTGAATAAAATTTTTACTATCTCGCCTCCATACCACGTGCTTGTCACTAAAAATTATGTTGCCACGCTTTTATTTTTTCCATTTGGAAGGTGCGTACCTTCAATTAAAAATTTTTTAAGTACATAGATTTTGTTCACGGAGAAAAATGTTCGAATAAAAATTACTATATAATAGAACTTTATCAATTTTTACTACAATTCTATTAAATTTTACTATATAATATAATAAATTTTTAGGATAATGCAAGTTTGTCCCCCCATTACCTATTACAAAAAGTGTAGTAATTTTTATTAGAACATTTTTCTCCGCGTGTAGTACTCTTAAAAACGGAGAGATTTATGCTGTATAACTCGTAGATGTGTCTATTTATTATAAGAAATTGACTCGGTATAGCTTCTGAAAATAATATTTACAGTTAAAAATTAACTGTTTCCACAGACAAATGAGGCGCATTTTTTTTTAATTAACTATTATACGCATGCAGTTCAATTAAAAAAATAAGTTCCACAAGTAATCTTACTATATTATTTAAAATGTTATACAAAAGAAATTTTTTTTTTACACCATTATTTTGCATATTGCTGGATTTTTCCATGTATGGGCAAATCTCCGAACTTGGACCGTTTTAGCGAAAAAAGTTGAAAATTTTAAAACAACTAGCACATCAAAAATAAAATTCTATGCTTAAAAACAAAAGTGTACATCACTTAATTAGTCTATAAAAAGCACACTCTAAATAAATATATATTGTTTTGTAAATAATTTCATAAAATTTTTTAATCAATAGCTAAAACATCAGTTACAACAGAAAAACGACATTAAATTGTGTCAAATAGTATATTAATTAATTTTAATTATATTAGTGTATAATATTATATTCCTTAATTATTTTATAAAACTATTAAAAATAATAACAAATATTAACTACTTTCTTCGTTTGATCAATGGTCCTAATAATACAAAGATTTTCCAGAATTGCGTAAAATCTGAAGTTCGAAGATTTGGCTATGTACATAAAAGAAAAACCTTTTTTTACTTTCTTATTTACGAAGTTACGTGATTGGAAAACTAATAAAAAATACTTATTTTTTTTGCTTTATTAAAATTTTAACTTATTGGAAATTTCGGATGTTTTATACCATCAAGTCAGAATTAAAAGACAATAATTCTTGATGCAAACTTTCGAAAAATTTTGTTGCAATTAATTTTTTGCTTTTGAATTTTTCCTTTGATAAAACCTTATAAATATTTAGATGAAAAAGTAACTCAAAAAAATTCAATGAACTTTCCTCTTTAATTTGCCTGTCTGCATTTATCGAAAGTGGTATAAATACTCACGCTATTATCACGTATTTATATTATAGAAAGGAAAACTACTAAAGCACTACGCTTTAAACCCCTTTGCACAGATGTATGAAAATTTTACCAACGATGGAAACATCTTTATACTCTTCTTCAAGAGAAATATGGGTCATAAAGTTTATTTTTAGACCGCATCTTCAATCATATGATATATAAAACGAATTTCTTTTTATCTCCAGAATAGAAAAAATAAGTGTTAATAATAATTGTTTATTTTATAAAAGTTTATAAGAAAAATCTGAAATTGGTTTAGTTAAATGAACAAAATTAATTTTAATTATTTATTATGAAAAAAAATATATTTTTGCTTCCGCCGAGAAAAAAGTGTAATATAAAAAATTACATTAAGTTTTGCTAAAATCATGTTAGAACTGTGTTTTTAAAGATCTGGCAAATCTTTGAAAATTTTTGAAAAATACTTCGGTCCGAGTGTGAGTACCGCGAGGTTTCAGCTTCTATTGAAACGATTTTAAGTAACAAAGTCTTACTTTTGTCTTGTTTTTTTTTTAAATACTGTCGATACATTTTTTCGATGCATTTTTGTTTTATTTTTTCAATAATAGAGTCAATACTTAATTCGATAAAAATGTTTTAAAAAAGACGGAATACCTTTCTTCTTTTAAATCAATTAAAGATGTGAAGATGATTAAGTAAAATGATAATATAATACGATCATATATATACACATTATAATTACGATATAATCCGTAAGATAAAACTGGTTTGTGATAAAAACTTGTATTTTTTTCCTTTAATTTCATTATCATTAGCAATTTATCTGTCACATTATTGTGTCAGTTAAACAGATTCGGTATAAATCAAAATAATCGAAATCTACAGTTGAAATTAAACTTCTTTGTCTATGTTTTACAATAGTGATACCGTCAGGTTTGTTTTCTCGAATTATTAAAAGAATGTGCAGACGTCACAAAGTTGAAGAGAAAGTGAAGATTTGAAATAAAACTTTTTTCTTTTTTGAGGAAATTATAGAGTCTTAGAAGGAGAGCACCCAGGCTATAAAGAGTTCCAGATATATGCCTTTAAACTGTTATAGAAAAATTGCTTTAATGTTTTCATTAATAAACCCAATTAATTAATTTACATATAAATATACATATCATTTTTAAAAATACAATATCTTCATTATTAAAGAATCTGTTGAACAACTAAATTAGTCCGAAATTAGGAAGCAAAATTTTAAATTGAGGATTTGTTAAATTGAAAAATTGTTATTCTTTTAAAATTATAAATTCCTTGGTAGAAGCGCAACGATAATATCGCTAGATTATCGTTAAATTTTCAAAATTGTTTTCTTGCTTAATCTTATGCACGTTCTACAAATTTTCTCTATAAAACATTCATGTAATATATAAATAAATACGATTTGTAAATTTTTGTATATTTAGATCTTTATTTTCACGTAAAGTAAGAATATTCAATAACTTTCACATTCTAATTTAGAGCTAAATCTAATTAATATTAGATGTCTTATAAAAAACTATATTATCCATTATTTCTTACCAAAACTTAAGTGATTAATTATCTGACGCATATTTCAAGGATAAGAATATGATTCATTTAATAGAACTAATATACCATAGAACTAAAATACGTTTCCTGGAAGTAAGATATTTTTTCCTTATCGTCTATTTTAAACTTTCTTATTTTTTAGCAGGAAAAGTTTAAATTTATATTGTAAAAGATTAGTACATCAAAGTTAAATATCATCATTTACAGGAAAACAATGATCCAGTAACAAAAATCTTCGCACTAAAAGTAGAAAACTTATTCCGAATCAATGTAGAACAAATAACTAATCAAAAGGAACGCAAAATAACTTAACGATAAGGTCAATAATTAGACCCACAAAGAGATTACATCGCGACTATGTTCGAGTATTGTAGCGCCTAATATAAGTTTCATAATGTGCAGTAGTTAATTTTTATTATAAAAATGAATAAAAATGTATAATTATATATTGTGTAATGCAGGAATATTATTTCTATAATACGAAACAACCATTCAAATGAGTTTTGTAATGTTTAATGTTTTTATCTAATTATAAAATTGAAGCAAAATTTCTAAAAATTTTTAAGATCAAAATTTAATAATATTTGATTATTTATAAATGAGAAAAATTGGAAAAATTCTTAGCGCTTTAATTTTTTTAAAGTTTACTTAAAAACTCGTGTTACAGCTGATGTAAAAAATCTCTTGCGCAACGTCGGTTTATGGACCAACTAGATGAAACTTTACAATTAGTATTTTTTGCTTCCAACAAAGTGGTAAAATAAACGTTTTCATCAACTACAGAACAGACATTTAAAAGAAAATATAATTTTAATAATGAATTTTAAATGATTTTTACTGCGCAAAAATGAATTTCGTATCATTGAATAATTTTCCAAGGTTGTAGTGTATTTTAAACATAAGAATAAAATGAGAAACCTTACTTTTATGTCAATATGAAAATCATACAAAAAGTTTCGCTTTCGCTATTATACCTACATTGTACCATTGGCCACCTGTCGAGCAGCAAAAAAAGTTGTGCTCGCGAGCTAACACTAGAAAGACTAGAAATTCCACGGTCTTAATCAACCGCTATTATCAGACATATCTGCCGCTTTTGTGGGTGTACGGTGGCAGTGCTTCACCTAATAGAGAGCGATAGCTAATCGAAAAGCAGGCGCGCTCGCGGTCCGTCTGTGTGGGTGTATCGACCGATGCGGTCTGCGGACTGCTAAAAACTCAGGCTCGCTGAGTGCTATGCATGCCGTTCAGCTGTTGCTTATTGTCAAAGCCGCCGTTCAGCAATGAATCTAATCTAGCTATTTTGTGACGGCGCCAGGGAAAGCGGAAGAAAAACTACGGCGGGCTGCACTGCTGCACGACAGTTTGACAGTCGATTGTAAACAGAGCTTGAGCGCAAAAGTGAAGGTGCCCGGAGACATGCGCGCGAGAGCATAGACTCTGTTGCCTCCTGCGTGTGAGTGCGCGCGCGCGTGAAACTCTCCATCGCTCAAAGTCGTCGTCGTCGTGATCGTCGTCGCCGTCTTCGTCGTCTCTCCGCCACAGAAAGGGAGGAAAAAAGGAGTAATGGCTGCTGTCGCTGCCGCTCAAGCGTTCGAGGCTCTCCGAGAAAGCATCGTCCGCCGCCGCAGGAAAATGTAGACTCTTCCGGGTCCTGCGCCGAGCGACACAGGTAATAATAATTCGACCGAAAGAACGCAATATTCGCGGTTGTTGCCTATCCGGAAACGAGCCACTTACTTTTATTGCGACTCTTTTTCTCGATATCTTTCTATGCAGACCAGGTAAAAATGTAAAAAGAGCTCTGAGATGTGAGCAAAAATCTTCATTCCTACCTAAGCAATATAGGTACTTACCAAACTGTCAAATATTATGCTCGCCAATTTATCAGCTATGACACTCTCAGACGGGTGGATGTAAATAATGACAGTGTTACGGAATACGTCAGGTACGACTTAAATGCCTTAAGTTCCCCGTACAGTTTTTCTCGTGTGAATATTATCGGGAGCGTCGAAGAGAGAGATAGAGAAAGAGAGAGAGGGAGAGCGAGAGGGAGGGCGAGCGCGAGAGAACGAGAAACGAGAGTCTCAGAGAGAGAGAGAGAGAGAGAGAGAGAGAGAAAGGAAAATCATCGAGCCACCCTTGTAGCCATCATATACGCATACGGAAAGTACCTACACGATGTTCGATTTTCTTTTCGTGCGGCGCGCCGCGCACACAGCTGGGCTAGACGGAGGCAACGAGATTGAGAGAGGATTCGCTACACTCTGTTAGCAAAATCGAATTAACGCATCTACATCTGTATATGCCTGGGAGCGTGTTTGTGTGAAAATGAAATCGAGAGAGAGGCTGTGCGCGCTAGTACCTATTAATTAATTGATAAAGGTTCGCTTTTATCGGATGCAGGCTGCGGAAGTGTCAGGCGGAGACAATGTCAAATCTTTCATTATGCAACTGGCTATCCGCAGCTCGATATCGTTTTTATTGCATAGTCCTGCGTGGGTAAAGTTTTATTATTGACACCGACAATTTTGCATTCTGTCAAAGTTTCAGTGACTTTTCCTAGTAAATTGGTGCCAACTGGCATTGTTTGAGACTTGATAATATAAAATGTAAATTCTAAATGAGCGAAAAATCAGATTTGCCACAGCAGTGGATATGTGAGTGGGCGACGATGAATAGCGACGGTAGGTTTCGCGCGTAAAAAAAAAATGATAAAACTATTTGCTTACTTTTAAAGCTGATAGTTGAATTATACCTGTGCTTCAGTATCTATTTTGAAACTAGAACATTTATAATCAGTACTTGGGAAGTGCACATAACAAAGTTTTATTTTCTCTCATTTTTTTTCTTTTTTTTCTTTTGCAGCAAAAGTTTAAGAATGAACATAATGCGAAAATTGAGAGGAGGCAGTAGTGTCAGCAGCATGAGTTCCACTGGCACTGGAAATTTAGACAACTGTGCGGGAAGTGCAAACCCGCAGCATACAGCATTGGGTCTTATGCACCTGAAAAAACTCTTCTCTGAATACACTCATCCTCCTCAAACGTTATCTGATGCTGAACGAGATGACAAACTTTACAACATGCTACCATTGTTCTGCAAAGTATGAATAGAATTATTTGGATGAAACAAGTATTTTAATACTTGATATAGATATTTACTTAATAAAATATTAGTTATAACTCTATGATTTATGAAATAATATATTCACTATGATATTGTATGTTAGGTATTTGGCACCAGTCCATCTGGAGATATGAATGAAAAATTCTGGGATATTCTTGCTTTTACAAAAGAAGTCTCAAAGCTCATGGTCTCAGAAATACGTCGAAGAGCAAGCAATCAGAGTACAGAAACAGCAAGTTGTGCAATTGTTAAATTTCTTGAAATAGAAAATAATGAAGAATCGAGCAATGGCTGGATGTTACTATCTGCTCTTAATTTATTAGCTGCAGGTGATACATCATTAATTCAGGTATAATTTTTAAAATTTTAATTTTCACATATATACACTGATAATTCAAATTTGTATTAAATTAAATTTAATATTATTCTATAGGAAATGACTACGGCTTCTGTGCCTTCAACTTTAGTCAAATGTCTGTATTTGTTTTTTGATTTGCCAGAAATGAGAGAAGAAGAAGCTGATATTCGTGATGCAAATAGTGAATTTACACCAAGAGAAAGAAGAATTTTGTTACAGAAAATATTTGTGCAGGTAAAGAAAGATCATATAATGAAATTCTTCAATTCAATTTAATGCTCTTCTTAATTACTTTTTAATATGTAATTTATTTGTAATAATTTTCACAGCTTCTGGTAAGACTATTCAGTTATCCTTATCCAGCAGAAGAATTGGCCCGAAAAGACGATCTCACTTTACTCTTCTCAGCAATTACAAATTGGTGTCCACAGTATAATGTTATGTGGCGTAAAAGTGCTGCAGAAGTTTTAATGACACTATCACGACATGGTCTTACACCAAGTGTAGTAGCATATATTCACAGTGAGTATTTCTCATTGACAAATAGATTTTATTGTTTTTTTAATTAACCTACACTTATTACCTTACTTGATTTGTAGATAAAACATGCATAGCAGATTGTATTGATAACATGGAACGAGTACCTGAATTAGCCCCATTAGAAGTCGTTGAAATGTTTGTGACTGTATTTTGTTTTCTAAAAGATTCCAGTGAAGTGTCACAAACTCTTTTGGATGATTTTCGAGCTTGTCAGGGTTATATATTTTTATCAGACTTTCTTCTAAAGTAAGAATGTGTTAAGTTGTAAAAAATCAAATAATTTATAATTTTCTAATAAATTTTAATTATTAAAGGCATGCTCCATCCGAACAAGATGGGAGAGCTGAAGCACAAGATGCTATAAGAAATTTAGTATTAATGTTAGCATCATTAACAATGTGTGGTCATACGGAATTGAAACCCAGTACAGCAAGTATGGGATCATTATTTCAGATGCTTAACTTTACTCTACCTCAACCTAGCAACAGAGGTATGAATTTATTCATTTAATATCATTAATTAATTTGATACACTTTCTTTTACATAATATCATGTGTAAATAATTATTTTTAGGAGGTAGTGTTCGTAACATACAAGCCTTTCAAGTATTACAATCGGTGTTTGTGAAGTCGAATTCTCCTCTTCTTTGTTGTACGATTCTTGATGCAATTTCTAGTGTTTATCACAGTGATAATGCCAATTACTTCATCCTTGAAGGCCAAAATACCTTGTCCCAGTTTGCAGAGAAGATTCATCTGAAGAACTTGGAAATTCAGGAAAAGTTCTTTCAACTTCTAGAATTCATAGTATTTCAGTTAAACTTTGTGCCTTGCAAGGAACTTATATCATTATCTATACTGTTAAAGTCGAATAATTCTGTAAGTTGTAGCATCATGTGTATGGAAACTCTCACCAACATTCTTCGGTAAACATTTAAATAACTAAAATTTCAAAAATTAATTTAATTTAAATATTTAATAAAAAAAAATTTTTAGGCATAATGTAATATTTAAAGATGTATACAGAGAAGTTGGCTTATTAGAAGTATTTGTGACTTGTTTACATAGATATGCTACGTTATTAAAAGATAAACAAGCTGCACTAGATCAGGGTCAAGGTTTGTAAATTAATTTATTTCATTTATTATATACATATGTATATTTCATGTATTACATTAAAATACTAATAAAAATTTATTTTCCTAGAGTACAAAATGTGTCCAAAACAAGAAAAATTAGGAGCTTTAATAATGGAAGCATTAACAATTTTGTTAGCTGGGAATGTTCAAAATGCAAATGTTTTTCGAGAATGTGGAGGAGCACGTTGTGCTCACAATCTCGTTCCATATTTAGATTGCAGATTTCAAGCATTAGGAATCGTTAGGGAATTGATACTCAGCGCTGGTGGTGATGACGATATGGCTACACTTTTAGGAGTTATGCACTCAGCTCCTTCGAGTGCACTTATCTTGAAAACTCACATATTAAAAGTAATATATATATATATATATTTATATAGAACTTCTCTCTTTTTTAATGTAGTTCTTATAGTTTTTAATTAAAATTGAAAATTAATAACATTTTAGTCATTACTTGCATGTCTTCGAGAATCACATCGTACAAGAACTGTATTTCGAAAAGTTGGAGGCTTTGTTTATGTCATGTCTGTTCTTGTTTCTTTGGAAGGACAACTTGGTCCACCACTTCCTCAAGACTCAGAACCGTGTAATGATATAACTCAAAGAACTCCCCAAGATGAAGCACAACTATTAACATTATTACATATGGTATTTCATACAATCAGTACTGCAATGCGTTTTGAACCAGCTAACGCAAAGTTTTTTCATCACGAGGTATATATTTTCCAATATTTTTAAGTACACTTACAATTTAATTGCAAATTTTTAAAATTTATTAAATCTATTTTAGATATGTCAATCGAGTCTTTGTGATACTTTGAGGCTTCTTGGTTGTTTCACGACTCAAACAAAACTAGAAGAAATTAGTATTGCTCTCAACATGAATTTCCATAATATTTGGCTTACTATATTTACTGGAAGTGTATTAGAACCAGTATTTCCTAGTGAAATTCCCCAAACACTTGGATATGCTTGCCTTTTATTTAGGCTTCTGTATGATGTAGCACTTGATGCTTTTGACAAACCAAATTTAGCTGGAATGGGAATGAGATCTCCTAGCCATAAACAATCTAGTGTTGAACATCAAAAATCTTTGGATTCTCCAGGAAGCGGGAAGCGATCAACGGTAAACTCATTAAATTTAAGTCCACCTGCACCAGAGCCAATTATCGTGCACCCAGGAGTAGTAGTTGGAATGCTTCATTTACTTCCATCAGTTTCTGATGAAATAGACCCAGAATTAGCTTTATCTTTACAAGTCTATGTAGCAGAAGTAATAAAAAGCTTAGTGCGTTCAGAAAGAAACCAACAAGTAATGTGTGAAGCTGGTATGGCTGGTGAATTATTAAATATGGGTAGATTGGCATTACAAGATGAAACCCATCCACTTCATCAGCCTTTACAATATATTATTGAACGTCTTGCTGCTCAATCTTTGGAGCCCAAAGATTTAAGGTAAATTTTTCGTATAAAATAATTTTTAATTTAAAGAAAAAAGTAGATAATTTAATTTTAATTAAAATATTTGAAAATACCTTATAATACTTTTATTTTCGAAGTATATTATAATGTTGGTGACTATATGTAAATTTAATCCAGTCTCTTTAAAAATTGTGCACTTTGTCTAAAAGCAAATAAGAATTTTCTTTAATTCAAATTGACCAAAGAATATAAAAAAGTATATTTAGTTTCTTCAAAAATTTACAAATCATATGTAAATAGAAATTTCCTAATTATTTATTTTATTTTATTTTAGAGAGTTTCTGAGATTAGGAGACCCGCTCTGTTGTATTTCATTGGACGACATTGAACCAAAAACACCTCGTGGCGGACCTGTTCCATTAACTCGAATAAAGACTTTAGTATCAATGACGACGCCAAAAGATTTTAGGGCACACGGTTCTTGCACTTTACCTCCATTTGTGGAATTCGATATGAGCGCAGAAGGTTTTGCGTGTCTCTACCTTCCCAGTGTCGCTCCTCAAAGTACTACACCACCTACCGTTGTATCAGCAGATAATAGTGTTCTTGGGGGTATTGGATCAGGTACTATGAAATGACATTTTTATAGCAAAGTTAAAAGGTTTCATTTTTTTTTTTTTTTTTTTTTACGTTTTCTAATTAGGATGATAAAAATATTATCAATATTAATATATATATAAATATCTAAATAAATTAATAAATATTAAAACAATCATTATTTTAAAGGTGACCGATTGTTTCCTCCACAAACTGGTTTAACTTACAGTACATGGATATGCGTGGATAAATTTAGTGATCCTCGGACAGATGCACATTGTGTACGACTGCTAACGTTAGTTCGTAGCCCTCCAAATGGTCGAGATTTGATCTGTTTAACTGCTGTTCTTAGCGCCCGCGATAAAGCTATCATAGTATCAACCCAAGAAACAGCTCTTCCTCAAAGTATGTTATAAATTAATTTTTCATTAAAAATAATGATAATAATTTCTTAAATAAATAAAGTAACATTCATAATTTTTTATAAAGATGTTGGAGAATGGGAACCTGAAGGTACTGGTGAATGTGGAGCCCGAGTATGGTGTCCAGATTTGTTGCATGAAGGGCAATGGCATCATATAGCCATAGTTTTAAATCGAGCAGTATTAAAGAACTCCAGTTTTTCTCTATATTTAGATGGTCAGCATATACACAGTCAAAAGGTCTTTATTGCATTATTATATATATATATGAAATGATTATTTTTGTTAATATATTAATAAATAATTATTTTCAATGAAATAATTATTTTCTTCCAATCAATATTTAAACCGTTTATTTTACAGCTGCACTATATCACTCAAACTCCAGGTGGAGGTGCAGCAAATTTAACAGTTGCGTCACCTGTGTATGGCTACATCGGTACGCCTCCTTGTTGGCGACGGTATTCAAGACTCGCATGGAAACAGGGCCCATGTCATCTAGTAGAAGAAGTATTTAATTCCCAAAATATAGCTAATTTATTCAAATTAGGCCCGCACTATATGGGAAGTTTACAAGCACCACAGCTTTCAGGTATATAAATTATTATTTATCTATGAAAGCATAATTTTGCTTCAACTAAAATATTTATAATTTTAAGCTTCAAAAACGTGCTATAACTAATCAGCATAATTTACTTCAGGTTCTGAACCTTTATCATCGCTTGTCTCTGAAGAAAAGGTAGTATTTGGTTTAAATGCCAAAGCAATGTCACAATTAACTCTTGCGAAAATCAGAAAAGTTTATAGTAGAGCAGATAATAAGTCGATAGCTAAACAGGTAAATTAACTATTCAAAGTTTATTTAAGAATAAAAGATTAAAATTTTTTATTCTTAAAAAAGCTTGTAACTATTTCTTAGAACTTATAATTTTTAAAACTTTATTTTTCTAAACAGCTTGGTATGTCATCACATGAAAACGCTACACCAATAAGAGTTTTACATAATTCTTCGGGACATTTAAGTGGTCCTGCACGTGCTTTAGGAGGTGTCGTTGTTGGTTACCTTGGAGTTCGAGTTTTTAATCCTAGACCAGTTGCGATTATGATAGACAATGTTGGCGGTTGTTCTGTTTTACTAGGTAATAAAAAGCGTGCCTTAGAATTTCGTGCATTATTTTATATTAAGAAATACATCAAAATATTTTCTAATTTTTTATTTACAGGAATGATTGCCATGGCTCAAGATGTTGAATCGCTGTATGCGGCTGTTAAAGCTTTAGTTTGTGTTGTTCGCTCAAATCAAGCAGCACAACAAGAAATGGATAGACGTAGAGGATATCAAACTTTAGCTATGTTATTAAGACGTAAATGTCCTCTATTAAATTCTCACATTCTTCATTTAACATTTAGCTTAGTTGGCACTGTTGACAGTGGTAGAGAAACAAGTGCTATTCCAAATGTAACAGCTTTTCAAGACTTATTATGCGATTTGCAGGTAATTACGACAGTTTTTATTTCTCAATAAAATTTAATTTATCTTTTCATTTGCGAGTTTAATCAAATAATTTTAGGTATGGCATGAAGCTCCTGGTGAGCTACTACGATCACTATTAGAACACTTGTACGAGCTTGTAGCAGAGTCTAGCGAAAAGCGTACTAATCTCCGTCTAATGCGAGATTTACAATTAGTTCATAAATTATTACATATTTTAAGTGATGTAAAACAAAATACTACTAGGCAAGTACTTTTAGCTCTGCTTAGCATATTATTAGGGCAACCTCGACAAGCAGATTTGTTATGGTAATTTTTTTAAATTATCAAGTATAGTTGAAAAAAAATATTAAAAATTATAATTTATTTTTTTTCTGTTTTTTTTTTTTTTTTAGGTTTGGACAATTTATAGTAGCAACCTTACCTCTAAGTTCAGAAAAAAATCTAGTTCTACGAGAAGCTGAAGGAAATAAAGATGGAGAGGGAGAAAGTATTCTTCTGCGAAATCGCTGCCTACAACTTCTTCATTCACTTTTATTCAATGGTTCTAAAATAAACGCAAGGTATTTAATAAAATAATCATTTTAATAATTAAAACGGTTGATTTCTTACGTATTAATTTTATTTTAGTATGTGTGAAGAAATATCTAAAGTGTTAGGATTAGATTGGGTATTATTATTCCTTCAACCCGGACTTCACAGTACTACAGTAGTATGGGGTCTAAGAATTCTAGTCGCTGTATGTTCAGTACAACCAATTTTACAAAAGTTTAAAGATGGGACAAGTAATGGAGGTTGGCTTCGCCATACCGATCATAATAAAATGGCTATGGCTTTAGGTATAGAATCTATGAAGTCTAAGTAATTTACTTTTAAGAACTTTAAATCATATTTAACAAAACTATGTTTTTTAGGATATTACCAACAAATGACAGGCGGAGAAACAAAAGCCACTGGTTTACATGTACCAGGCTTTCAACACTTAGGATGGTTACTTCCACAGCATGTTGATTTAGTTCCTGAGTTATATTTCTTATTTATCGCCCTTATGATGGGACAGCCAATAAAATTACTGCCTGCAGATTCTAAAGTAATTTTTTTTTTCTCTTTAATTTCGAAAAGAATTATATTTAATATTAATTTTTTAGCTGGATCTTGATAATGTTTGGAATTTCTTGTTTGGTGTGCCAGCCAATCATTCTCTTTCCTCATTTGCTTCACGAATAAATTTATGTCCAGAAGCCATTGTGACACTTTTAACAATGGTTCGAGCTATGGTGAATAATTGCACAACGAGGTAATAAAATATACAAATTATTAACATTAACAAATGTAATTAATAAATTTCTGTGGTATAAGTAATAATATTTATCACATGTAGTAGTGAAGGATTACCAGAATGGTTAAATGACTATCCAGTAACAATAATCCAGTTTTTATTCTTCCTTTACCACAATTTTACGGATTTCATGCAAGTATTTATGACTGCAGAAGTTTTAGGAGCTTTAGCGGGAACTCTGTTTCCAAAACCAAATAGTTCTAGTGTTGATAGTAGTGGTGCTAGCACTCCAGCTGATGAGGTAATAAGAAATGTATTTCTTTAATAATTATATTCTAGATAAGTGTGAACTTCTGAAATGCATTGATTATTCAATAATATGATTATTCTTATAGCAAGAACCAGTACTAGTGAAATCACCATCAAAAGACGTTGGACTAACGAATCATTTTGTACGAAAATTCGTAATGGACTTTTTACGAGTTATAGTAGTTGACTCGCTTTCTTTACCAGTTTCGACAAAATCACCACCGGCTATCGATTTAGTTTTAGATGCATGGCCAGAACATGCATCTACAAATCAACAAACGCATTATCAAACTGAAGTATTATCAATTTTGATGGACCATTTATTAGCTGCCGATGTACTTATTGGTGAACAAGCAGCTTTACCAGTTGTACCTGGGGGTTCCGTAAATAACATAACTAGCAATGTTTGTTACGTTACTGCTAGAATCGTTGATAAATTATGGCAAGGTAATTAACCCGTTTCGAACCAAAACGCCACTCGCGGTACAACGCTCTTTGAGGGCTTATTGCGACATGTCCTTTCCGATAGTATACATGAAATTTCCCTAAAAAATGATTAAGTATGAAAAAATTCAGATTAAAAAAAAGTATGGTTTTTTTCACACTTTTTTTTAAATCGACTTTTCAAGGGTTTTTCTGTCTGCAATGAACCTGAAATTCCATTAACCGGTGGAATAAATATCTGAACTTTAAGAATATGCGGTTTGGGAATCGATTTTTTTATCTTATTGTGTTCAAAATGGCGTCTGAACTGCAAAATTTTTGCGACAACATTCATAAATTTTTTCTCGAAAACTATGAACTTGTGGGGAAAGCGGCAATAGAAAAAAAAAAGTTTTTAAAATCATTCAAAGGATATACTTGAATTTTTTCAAAATGTTGCGAGCAACTTTTTGATTTGGCCAATAATCAATTTTTTGAAAAATCAAAAAATTGCTCAAGGCACTGAAAAAATTTATATGTATTCTTTGGCTAACTCTAAGAATTTTTTATTCTTAATAATTTTCCCTAAAATTGCTTGCCCAAAAAACGAAAAAAAGTATGATATTCATTTGAAAAACATAATAATTATAACTATAAACTTTTTTCTGACAGGTTGTCTTACTAAAGATCCGCATGAAGTATTTGATTTTATCGTTAAATTGATTGGTCAAGCTAAAAGAAGACCAGGTGCTGTTAGCATGGAAGGACTTCATCATTGTTTGAATAGAACTATTCTATTTTTACTATCACGATCTACTGATTCGATTGCTGACCAAATGGCAGTACTTGAAGCTCTGCATAAACTCACAACACATAGGTAAAATAAAATTATATGTAATTAGAAATTACAAGTAAAAAATCAAAATGTATTTTATTTAATAGGCTACTTGTATTTGGTGCTGGTAACCATGAGTTGGAATTCATTAGCTGTTTAACTTATTGTTTATTGCAATTAACTGCCGATATCAAAATAATGTTGGACACTAATATGAAAACTACATGGCATGTAAATCCGCAAATAGAATCTAGCGATGATAGACTCACTTCCCATCAAGGTCATAATCTTATGGCTGTCGCAGCTACGAGAGTTTGGGAAGAACTTTATGTATGTAAAAAACCTGCTATTGAAGAAGTTTTTAAAGTTACATTAGCATCACCAGTCGGTAATGAACGCGCCCCAGACTTATCTGTTGTGCGAGAACAAGTGCATGAAATAGCTCAACGTCTGTGGATGAATTATGTAGTTTCTGAAAGGAAAGCACCATATAGAGCGCCGTGGGAATTACATAATCAAATTCAATCTGCAATTAATAACGTAATTCACAGATTTTTTTATTATTTATCATATAAATTTTAGATAACATTTTTATTAAAATATAAAATAACATAATATAAAATAACATTTTTATTATTCACAGAAAATCCAAAAAGTTACTGGAGGTTTAACTAGATTAGCAAGTCGAACAAAAGTGAGAAAAGAAGAGTCTGTTAGAGTAAAATTAAGATTGCATTATAGCACTGTAGTGCAATGGACAGAACAAAACGTAACCTTAGTAAGAGAACTAGCAGCAAATAGAAAATTACAATACCAGCAAACTTATCAACATACTCAACGTTATGTCTACCAAGTGAGAAATTCATTTTAAAATCGATATATAATTTTAATGATTTTTTATACAATGTATTCACATTAATTTCAGGAATGGCTTCAGACTGAAACTGAACTCACAAGAGAACGAGGATTATGGGGACCACCGACACCAACGGTACTGGATAAATGGATGCTTGATATGACAGAAGGCCCCTGTAGAATGCGTAAAAAAATGATGAAGAACGAATTATTTTACATACATTATCCTTATAGACCCGAACTGGAGCATCCAGATAACGTAAATTGATTTACTATGAAAGTTATACACAATTTATTAAAGGACTCTGCACACAACTTACGGATTTTGGATCCCGGTTAAATTGGCTGAACTTTGGATATATTATACTCCATGACCTCCTGATCAAAAGTGTCCATAGACTCAAAGTCGGGAAATGAACAGTTCTTAGAAGATATAGGTAGGAGATTCATTTTCAGACTTTGTGCCTACGGACACTTTTGATCAGAAGGTTATAAAGTATAAAGTAGTAAGTATAATGTATCCAAAATTCAGTCAATTTAACCAGGACCTAAAATCCATAAATTGTGTGCCGAGTCCCTTACTTTCAAAGTTGTTTAATGTAAATATTCCTAATTTTACAGAAACAACTAAAGTACAAAGTAGCGACGAGTCTTGATAGCAAAGAGTATTATTTAAAGCAATTAGGACATTCATCAGGCATGTTTGAACGCGAAAGAGATCCTTTAATTGATGACACGCCATTAAATATGAATGAGACATCTACAGAAAGTGAACCACCAATGGTACCGTGTACTTTAGAACGACACGCCAGTGAACCTGATGAAACTACTGAAGACACGGAACAAGAAGAAGAAAATAATCAAGGCATTCCAGATAATCAAACTCTTTTGCGTTTATTAGAGGAACATGAAAAAGTAAATTATTTCTTAATTATTTCTATAATAAATTTAGAAAATAATAGGATATAAAATATAATTTTTCTTTTAGATAAGTCATATGTTTAGATGCGCAAGAATACAGGGTCTCGATACAACAGAAGGATTATTATTATTTGGAAAAGAACATTTTTACGTAATTGATGGTTTTACTCTGTTAAAGTCAAGAGAAATACGTGATATAGAAAGTTTACCCGATGCTTATGAACCTATTCTACCTTCTCCTGGATCTCCAAGACGATCACGAGCAATGAGACAATGTTCAAAATTTAATTATGAAGACATTAGGTAAAACTATAATGAAAAATAATACGCAAAACCCAAAATTTTCTTAAAATTCTGTTTTCACCCAACTGTAAAAAACTATGTAAATTTTTATTTTAGGGAGGTTCACAAAAGAAGATATTTATTACAACCAATGGCGCTAGAAGTGTTTAGTGGAGATGGTCGAAATTATTTATTAGCTTTTCCTAGAAAAGTTCGTAATAAAGTTTATCAGCGATTTATGACTTTTGCTACTGCTATTGCTGACAGTGCTCAACAGTCTGTTGCTGGTCAAAAAAGGACCGCTAATGTAGAACAAGCAACTGGATTACTTTCGAGTCTTATTGGTGAAACATCTGTTACACAAAGATGGGTGGTACGTATTAAATTAAACGAACATTTTTTCTTACGTGATAATAAACCTTTCTTCTTTAAAATGTTTGGTTAATAAATTACTTTTAATATTTCTCAACTTAAATTGAATCAAATGATAGAATGAAAGCCTTTGCTTTTTAGAGAGGCGAAATATCCAATTTCCAATATTTAATGCACTTAAATACATTGGCTGGAAGAAGTTACAATGACTTAATGCAGTATCCAATTTTTCCATGGATTCTAGCAGATTATGACAGCGAAGAACTTGACTTAAATGATTCAAATACTTTTAGAGATTTTGGTAAACCAATGGGTGCTCAAAGCCCGGAAAGACTTTTGCAATTTAGAAAGAGGTTAACAATTAACATGAATTAATATTCTTTTTAAATTCAACATAAAGAAATAATCTTAAAATTAAATTGGAAAATTTGTATTTGTTTATTCAATAGGTATAAAGAGTGGGATGACCCACATGGAGAAACGCCACCTTACCATTATGGAACTCATTATTCTTCTGCTATGATTGTGTGTTCATATTTGGTTCGAATGGAACCTTTTACTCAACACTTTCTTAGATTGCAAGTGAGTATTTTGCAAACCATTTCATTTAATCTTTTCATATCTAAATTGAGTTACAAAAAATTTTTTTTCTAATTTTAGGGTGGTCATTTTGACTTAGCAGATAGAATGTTTAATAGTATCAAAGAATCATGGCTTTCAGCATCAAAACATAACATGGCTGATGTTAAAGAGCTCATCCCTGAATTTTTTTACTTGCCTGAATTTCTTATTAATTCAAATAACTTTGATCTAGGTAAATATATTTTATAATAAAATAAGATAATTAAATATTTGGATAGTTTTGTTACATGCAAGTATTGTGAATACTTTTCATACAGGTTCTAAACAAAGCGGTGTTCAACTTGGCGATATTGTTCTTCCACCATGGGCTAAACAGGATCCCCGTGAATTTATAAGAGTACATAGACTTGCATTAGAATGCGATTATGTTTCCCAACACCTTCATCAATGGATTGATTTGATATTTGGATACAAGCAAAATGGGCCGGCAGCAGTCGATGCTGTCAATGTCTTCCATCATCTTTTTTATGAAGGAAATGTTGATATTTACAAGTAAGCTATATTTTAAAAATCCTTCCTCTATTAAATTAAAGTGCTTTTCTTAATGATGTCACAAATTTAAATGACATCACATCTTTCAATATTCGATAATTTATAGGATTTTTAGTTAATAAATTAATATAAATACGATCATATTTTTAAAATAAAAGGTTCATTGTACCGAGCTAGCGCTAGCGAATAAAGTTTTAAAGCTAGTTAGAAATTATTTTAATCATACTTCAAATATTTTGTACTTTTAATTCTTTATTTTTATTTTTAGCATTGATGATCCTTTGAAAAAGAATGCAACTATTGGATTTATTAATAATTTTGGTCAAATACCTAAACAGCTTTTCAAAAAGCCACATCCAGCTAAAAAAATGACTCAAAGAACAAGTGTGATTGATCCTGGTCCAATAACACCAGGCCTAAGCATAACAACGTCAGATAGACTATTTTTCCATAATTTAGATAATTTAAAACCATCTCTTCAACCGATTAAAGGTTTGTTATAAAATTTTAAAACGTATTTAAATACACGATAAAATATTATTACTTTTTTAATTTTTTATTTTAGAATTAAAAGGTCCAGTTGGTCAAATATTACATGTTGATAAAGCTGTATTAGCTGTTGAACAAAATAAAACTTTAATTCCCCCATCTTATAATAAATACGTTGCTTGGGGATTTGCTGACCATTCTTTGCGGGTTGGAAACTATGATAGTGATAAAGCTATATTTGTATGTGAAACAATGATGCAAAGCAGTGGAGAAATTGTTGCATGTGTGTGTCCATCATCAAAACTGATTGTAACTGCTGGTACCAGTTCTGTAAGTAAAAATATAGTATTTAATATAACATTTATATTTATATTTTTATATTTAGACCTATTAACTATGTGACCATATTGTTTTATAGGTTGTAACCGTGTGGGAATATTCGAAACGGCAACTTTCAATTAAACAGTGCCTATATGGTCACACGGATGCTGTAACGTGTCTTGCTGCAAGTCCTGCGTATAATGTTATTGTATCCGGATCTAGAGATGGTACTGCTATTATCTGGGACCTTTCAAGATGTTTATTTGTTCGACAACTACGAGGGCATGCAGGACCTGTCGCCGCAGTTGCTATAAATGATTTAACTGTTAGATATTTTTACATAAAAGTAAGTCATTAAATAATAACGCTTTTAATTAATTAATGCCATTTTTTAGGGTGACATTGCTACTTGTGCCGCAACATGGTTGCATGTATGGAGCATAAATGGTGAAGAATTAGCCAGCGTAAATACTTGTGTGGGCAGAGCTGACAGAATGCAGCAAATATTGTGTGTAGCATTTAGCCAAACTCATGAATGGGATTCTCAGAATGTCATAATGACTGGATCCACTGATGGAGTAGCACGAGTTTGTATTTTATAGATTATTAAATAAATAGCCTATCTTTTTAACAGAATTCTTCATAAACATGTTGTTCTATTTAGATGTGGTCAATGGATTACGTGCAAGTACCAGCTGAAGAAGAGAAGATTGAGGAAATACCAACTAACAAAGATAAAAAGAAAGAGCAGGTTAAAGAAGAAAATAAAAAGGAAAGTACAAAAAAAAGAGTTCATGAACTTGTGAAGCAAATGAGTATATCAAATGAAGGATCAGGTAAAATTTCAAATAAATTTGTGTTCATTTTATTATTTTCTAAACCAAAGTTTATCTCTAATCTTTAAGTTTTGTTTACAGGATCTTTGGCAAAAAGTGGATCTGAAAGTAGCTTGTCAGAAGCAGAAAACTCGAAAGAAGCAGCAAGATCACACGAAGAAAAGGAAGAATGTTCTGATAATGAATCTAGTAATGGTTCTGTCAATAAACTCTCTCCTCAAAGTAATGCTTCTACAGTAGTACTTAGAAGAAAAAGTCGAGGCAATCCATTATTTAGAAAAAGTGAAGGAGGAGGACGAGCAGATAGCGAAGGGACGCAAATTAGGTAACGTCAATTAGATCTAAAACACTGTATTATTTGTAGTTTAAGATTAATATTAGATTTCAGTATTTATTATAAAAATTGATTGTTTTTCAGTGAAATTACTAGTAGCGCTATAGATTCTGAAACTGCGATGAGGACTAGTAAAAGTGATACAAGTCTTACAGACAGTTTCGTTGTAGTTACAGAGGCTGATACTAAACCGAAACGAATTAACCCTCAAAATATTTTAAGAGAAGGTTTTAAATGGCAAAGGCAACTGGTTTTTAGAAGTAAATTAACAATGCACACTGCCTATGACAGAAAAGATAATGCTGAACCTGCTTCAATTACAGCATTAGCGGTATCGAGGTAAAGTAAAAATAAAGTCCTTTTTAATGCGAACATCAAATTAGAAGTAAATAGTTGACTAATAAATTAACTAATAAATTAAAAAACTGACTAATAAATTAAACTTAGGGATCATCGAACTGTTTATGTCGGCGACACACGAGGACGTGTATTTTCTTGGAGCGTCTGCGAACAACCTGGTCGAACTGTAGCAGATCATTGGTTGAAAGACGAGGGAGCTGATTCTTGTGTTGGATGTGGAGTAAAATTTAATCTTTATGAAAGAAGACATCATTGTCGCAATTGTGGACAAGTATTTTGTTCTAAGTAAGTTTTTGTAATAGTAGTTACAGTTTTTATTGGTGAATAAATAATTACAACGAATAATAATTACAACGAACCTGCTTATTGGATGTTTTTTGAAATTGAATATTTTTCAGATGTAGCAGATTTGAATCGAAAATTTCAAGATTGGGTATATTGAAACCGGTAAGAGTGTGTCAAGGGTGTTATTCAACATTACGCTCTCAGCATTCTACAGAGAGCAATAATTAATGGAAAAATATTATCATTGACTACAATGTTTGTAAGGTATCTGGGAAAAAGGTTTAGATAATTTGTACATAGATATAAGATAAAAAAATTAAATTTAGTTATTTAAATTTTTTTTTTAATGTCGGAATTCGATGAATCTGTCATCCAATCATTATTTATCTATTCTAGTGTAAATATACGTTGCAACAGTCTGAATTTTTATTAAAATTTATTGACAGATTTATCGATAAATGTGAAAAAGCTAACTGTGAATTGAGCAGTTTATTATTGCATTATGTGAACATTATGAGGAAAGTAAAAATCGATGAGTGGGCACTGAAACAAAAAAACAGTAATCTATTACTTTTTTGTAATACAATTTTATACTAGTCTGCTTTGTGGTAAAACTTTTTCTTATACAAGATTCACACTTGTTATAACAACCAAAAGAGACATTAATCATTATTTAACTGTGATTTTTACTTTCCACACACATTCCTGTGTGTTGAAAATTGATAAAAGTGATTTTTATTTATATATATATATATATATAAATATATTTATACATAGAATTTATTAATCATAATTTTTTATAGACAAAATCCATTTTAGTCTACATTACTAGATTTTTTACTTTTGTTGAAAAAATGAAATAGAACTTTCATTTTCTTATTATAATTTTAAAAATTTTTTAAATTAATTTGCGCCACAAGGAAGACGCGACACAACTGGAAATCATTTTGTTCTTAGTATTAAAATAATTTAAAAGATAGCGCAAAAACAATGTATTTCACATATAAACCTCAATACTAAAAAACTGCTAAATTATGAACAATTTACAAACGTGATTCATAAGTCAACTTATAAATTAAGGCAAGTTTTGTGTCAACCTTGAGGCTTAACAATACGTATAGAATATATTAACACTATAATAGACAATACAGTAAAATCGTAGGGAAAATTGAAAAGTTTCTAATAGTGACACCATGAGCAATGAAAATTATAAAGGAACCCTTACATAATTGTTTACAAATTAGTATAGAAAATAAACGAATACATAAAGCCTGTGAAATAGAAACTTTCACATATTTCATAGCAGGGAAGCTGTGAGTAAAACAATTAGAAAAATACTAATGATAATTATTGAGTGCAATATATTTTCTGTAAAATTTAAGATAACTTCAAGCAAAATTCGGTCCTAAATATTCTGTAGCACTGCGATGGATTGCTATTTCAACATAACAAAGGCGATAAGTCAATTGAGAAATGTTCCAGTTTTGAGGCACAAATTTATATGAATTAAGTTTTTCAAATGAACAAAAACCTTTTAGAAATTGAAATTGTAAATTCAATCATTACTTTGATTGAATAGTACTTATATATGTAAAACTTTTAGAGTGAAAACTTGATCGATGTTTGAATATTCTCATTGATATGTAGATATGTGCAAATATCATAACAAACACCATATGTAATGTTCATAAAATGTGAAAAATTGAAGAATATCGAAATATTTTTCAACATTGTAATTGTACTTCTAAACATTTCGCTTTTAACAAACGATACTGAAAACATGTTACGTAATATTAAAAGAAGACATTTGAAAATGACTTAATTATTAATGACGTGAAAACATTATCAATGCAAATATTATCCGAAAGAAAACTTTCTGTAAGAGACAACGCGTTCACATTTATATTCACTTATAGGTTTTTTACATTGAGTATTACTAATCTTGCATTAATAATATGTAACAGTATATAAAACCAGAGAATTTAATTATTTTATTCTAAGGTTTTATTTTTATAATTTGAAAAGAGGAGTTATTGTTTTCTATCTTCACTTCAAAATGTTTAAAATTTATTATTACTTATATGTTTAAGCTTGTCGCTAATAAAGGAGATCAAATAATAACCATCGAAGTATTCAAGCAAAAATTGATTGTTACAATTAAAAACTTAAATTTTTAAAATAATGTAATGAATCTGGTAGAGTTAATTAAGTATTTATATAACTATTACGTGCTAAACGGAGTAACTATGCTGAATTTATTTTACTTTAATATTTAAAATTTTTTTGCATATTCTTTGTTTAATTTTTTAGAAACCTAATTAAATCCATTTTCATTAACTTTGCCAGATTTTCGAGAGGTACGTGCATATACAGTAATTATGCATACATTATTGTAATTTTAATTTCTATTACAAATTTTATCTATTTTAAAAGTAAACATAATGAGCAGTCTTATAATTGGCGTCATATAAAATATGATTAAAATTTCTTAAAAAAGTAGTCACAATTTTTACAGAGAATTTCAAATCTTATAAAACGAAGAATACATTAACAGATGTTTACTTTGAAAATAAAGAACTTTTTATTAAATATTTTTAAGGCACAAAAATAGTTTCTAGTCAAATATCTGTTTGATGCCTGCGTTGAATTGTCATATGTCTATATTATACAACTTTGTATCTATTATAATGTATTGTTTAGCAGTATTATTTAAGATTGTGTTATTATATTATTTGTATATATAAAAGTTATAATAAGGTAATAGTTTTGTATACCATTTATTGTACATTTTTTTCATACGAATGAACATTATTTAGTTTTATGCCAGATGGGCTTATTAAATTTCGATGTGATGCAAGTACAGTAACTAAATCAGTGATTGGCTGTGCTGCAAAACATTTTCAAAACGCGAGTAAATTTCATCTATCTTATTTTATTCAACTCATTACTAAAATGAGATTAAGACTTGCAAATTTTTTTTACAATAAAGTTCCACTTATATTCAAGGTTTACACATTTTACACTCACTTAAAACCTATATACAGTTAATTTTTCACTTTTTTGAAAATATTTTCATAAAATAATCTTTCCTTTTTTAATTAAATAAATAAAAAAAATTTCAGCATACTTTTTTAAGACACTATACTTGTTATCAATTTTATATCTTACATTATGATAGAGGCTTTAAGGTTTCTAAAAAATTAGTGTGTAAAAAATGAAAGGATAAAATTTCTATGCAAAAAATAAATGTTTAAATATTAAATTTTTTTTAGATATAATGAATTTTAATTTGGAAAATTTCTTCAACAATATAAAAAAATTTGCAATATTTATTTTTGACGCGTTATTCAAATATAAAAAAATAATTTAAATATGTCTATAAACTTAAAAAGAGATATATGTAAAGGTCACACATATAATAATCATTGCATTCGTAAAAAAAGTTATTGCCGATTTAATTCAATTTAATAGACAAATCATAGAAAATAAAATTGTATGTTAAATAATAAACCAAAAGTGTAAATATAAATAATTAAATAACTCAACGAATGTTTAACAATTAAAATTTATAATTAAAGAAATTTAAAATGATAGAAAATTTTAATGGAGTTGAACATTCGTTAAGAAATTTATTATAAATCAACGACATCTGAAATCATTGCATAGCAATGAATTGTGAGGTATACATAGTGTTTAGAAAATTATACATAAGTAATATATTATCAGTGCTCTTTGTGTGAATGATAGTGACTGTCTGAAACATTCTTTTATTGATTTGTATGCGAACATATAAACGACTTCTTACACAATATGCAGGTGTGCATGCCCAGATTGTCATTTACATTGTATGTAATTAGACCTGTCCGTACTAGTAAATGCTTGAAAGACATTGTATAGTAGATGTTGATTAAAGTATATAAATATATACATATATTATATAAAAATGATAAAAATGGATTTAAATCTTATTCAAAAAAATTTATATAATATTCTTAACTTAAAAGATCATTTCAATACATTATGAAGCAATTTTTATTTATTTATTTTATTACAATATGTTAATGAGTAACTTATCACAGATCTAACAAGTACGTTTACATCTTAATTTTAATTTTAGCATTAGACGCTAATACTTACAAACAAGATAATAATATATCAAAGCACAAGTAGTTATAAAAGTAAAATCTCATAATCGAATTTAAACTCCTTTGCAAGACTTTTTATGTATATCAATTCGAAAAGGAAAGAATTTACGCTTACATTGCTCGCACGGTACTAATTCTGATTGATGTTGTTCCCAGTCGACTTCTTCTACAGCCAGTTCTGCAATAATTAATTATTAAAATTTAGAATTTAGAACTTAAAAATATGGGTTTACTTGCCTTTTTTTGGAGGAGAAAATCGTTTGTTTTCTATTGGCATGATTACGTTTCCAGCAGTATTTATAGGACTTCTTGGAAGTTGATGTTTAGGTACCATTGGATTTAAACTTATATCCTAAAAAATGAATAACTTTCTTATTAATATTCTTTTTAATGTAGCAATTATTAAAAATAATAATTAATTAGACTTACTAAAACATTATGAGAGCTACCTCCGCTATCATTTGACTCAAAGGAAAGAGAACATTTGTTTTGGTTCGATTGTTCAGGACTCTCTATTGTCAATGTTGGAACTGCCAACTGTTCCTTGTTTTTTTCATGAATAACATTGACATTAACAGTTTGTGGAGAATGTATAACCTTGGGTAATTTTAATTCTTTCTGAAAATTTTTATGATCACTAGGTGAAACAGACTTAGCTTTATTTTTAGAAGCTGCTCGATCACCATATCTTCTTTGAGAGACGTGTCTAGTTGGTGATATAGATTTTGATTTTCTTCTTAATACTTTTGGTAAATTGGCCACATTTTGATCTGTGATATTATCAAAATCTACATTCTTATTATCGTTTAAATTTGAATTTATTATTTTGACGGTAGGAACTTCAAGGTGATCAATATCTTGAGCATTTATTTCTTTTTTTAATGCTTGCTGGGATTTTCTTAAACGTTTTTCTTTTGTCTTTTTTGATTCTAATTTCTGTGGACTCGATTCTATTTTATTATTTTGATCTCCATCTATATTTTGATCTATAATTTTTCTTCGAGGTCGTTTTATTATTGGATTATGAAGATCTATTGATTGAACTGTTTCTGTAGTTCTTAAATTTTCTATTGATTCTAAATGTTTAGGCTCTGATACTGAGTCAGCTTCTTGTGTTGCATCACTATCAACATCAACTAGATCATCTGAATTTTGAGTAAACAATCTTCTTTTTACTTCAAATGTTAAAGGGCTTGGACAATAAGATGCATCTCGATTTGCCAGTCCATTAGAATTTCCAAATGGACTGAATATTCCTCTTTTTGCTTTTTTTTCAGATGCATGAAGTGACTCTTGATTCAATGTCAAACGTCCAAATTTTTCTAAAGCTTTTTGGCCATCATTTGATAGTGCTTCTTGTTCAATATTTTCCTTATTTGGTTCCTAAAAAAAGTTTTATTATTTAAAATTAGTTTTTTTAGTATAATAAAAAATAAAAATATTAAAATTAAAGCATTACTTGATTTTTGCAATGAGCATCATCACATCTGCAAAATTCTTGGCAAATTATTCCTTTCTTTACACAGCCACAAATCTTGTTAGAACAGTTACCTTTGCAGCTGCACCCTTTACCTTTAGGTCCAGGACTAGCTATTTTTTCATTGCTTCCTTTTAAAGAATTTCTTGATGATAATACAGCATTTGCAACATCATTACTTAATATAATCTTTCCTGCAGTACTAATTTGATTTTTCAAAAAATTATTTTCATTTTGCAGTGCTAGAATTTGAATCTTATAATTTTCTATCTCTTTCAGTAAAAGGTTGACTTGCTTTCGATAATCTTCAGTCTCTTCAGTATGAACACTTTCAGTTTGAAGATTAACTGTATTAGTTTCAATTGGTTCACTATTAAACAAAAATATTTCTTATAATTATAAAAATAAAACAGTCTACTTGAAAAATGTTTTTAAAAAACAGCAAAATTTTATTTTGCATTTTATGCATTTATTTTTACTTGAACTTTCTTATTTTTATGGATTATAATTCTAAATAAAGTGTTTCATATTCAATGATAGTTTATGTTTTACTTTATGAATAAATGTTTTATATTTTACAAATTAAAATTTCAATAAAAACTTGACATTTTATTATGTTTTGTAACGATTAAAGTCAAATTCTACTATTAATACTCACTTTGTTTTTGAAGAAGTACCTTTAGACCTCTTAGTTCTTTTTGGAGGCATAATTGTTTTCAATTAGTTGAAAAAACCTAACATCTAATTTACTCTGCTGTTATTTAAAAGAGTTAAGTAGATCAGTAAAAACCAATATTGTTATTTTCCTTTTGACTAATACTTTAACCGTTAAAACCTGAGTTTTCTGGTAGGACATTTAAAAAAGCGGTGTTGCTGCAAAATACGAAATAAAGTTTAGTGACTTTTTATAGTGACTAATACGTTTGGCAATGCTGATTTGTGGGAAATGATAAAAAATTTAAGAAATATGCAAAATAAATACAAAATAATTATTTAAGCATGAATGAAAGTTTTAACGTTTGTGAATTTTTAATTGCAATTTGTAAATTAATAATTTAAATTATGTCATTGTTTGATATTCCTTTTCCTTTTTATTACCTAATTTTTTAATTATATTTAGTAATGCCTTCCTTAATCATTAACGTCGGACCGTCGGACGAGAACTGACTTCCGAAAAGCAGCTCGGTCGAACAATGAGCCGGGCTTGTTACACGGACACAGTACATACATAAAAGTGTTATAAACAAAGCTAACGGTCGCGAGCTTCTAGAATTTTTAAAGGTCTTTTCTAACCGTGAGAAATATATGGGCTTTACCAATATTTTTATTATAATTCATAAAAATAAAAAATATTTTTTATTTTTATGAGTAGTAGAGTTTTCTATTCCCATATAGTCGCATTGCGAAAAATTTTCAACTTAAATCATTAAAACTCCCGCCTATTGGGCCTCGTAGCACAGCGCGCAAGCGCACGATTTGTTCAAGGCGATTTATTAACAATTGACTGGAGCCAACATTATAAAAAAGAATAAAAAGACAAAGATACAGCAGTCTAGACAAAAAATGTCATAATGCCGCGTATGCGTATCGGCTCCGGATTGTAATACGTATTTTGTATAGTGTAGAACACTTACATTATTTAAATATAAATAATAAAATAATTCACTTAATAGAGCAGAGAATCATTTTACCTTATTTTGATTTTTATTTTTTATTTTTACAAAAATAGTTTAATAAGTAAATACTTAAATTTGTCAAAATACCTATTCAAATACAGGCGAAATATTTTTGTCTGCTGTTTTTAGATTTGGAACATGAAAATGAAATAAATGGAATCAGCTGTTTGCTATGTTTTGCGGTTCACATCGTTGCACACTTTTTTTAATACTGATGACTAAACAATTAATTACCTATGAAAATTATGATTAATAAATGACTAGATTTTAATTTTTCAAAGTATTAATTAAACAATGGCTCGTGTTATCAATTTTTTCAAAGTTATTAGAAATAATTGGAAGAAGTCAGTTGTCGGAGCAGCAGCATTTTCTTATGGTGTGTCATATAGTATTGATACATATGAGTAAGTTTTATTTAGTCTATTTTAAACAACTTATTAATTTATAATAAATAAATTAAAACAATGGTATTTTAATATAATATATAAACTTTTATTTCTAGCAAGTATTCAAAATCTGTATTTGTTATAAATAATAACAAAAAATTATTCTTTTCATTTTACAGTACCGAACAACTTGTAAGACAATATTGTGAAGAAGCTGTTAAATATGGAGATCAACCTTTGCCTGTTTCTATGAGACCACAACATGTAACTGTTATTTTGAATCCAGTTGCTAAAAAAAGGTATTTTCTTATTAATATATTGATTGTTTATTATTTCAAAAAGTTTTTTATGATAAATAATATTTATTTGAAATTACAGAAAAGCTAAAAAATTATTTGAAAAATATTGTGAACCTCTATTACACCTAGCTGGATTTGCAGTGACTATAATACAGACTCAATCTGAAAATCAAGCTCGAAATTTAGTAGCAAATTTAAATTTCCAGACTGATGCAATAGTAGTAGCTGGTGGAGATGGAACTTTATCTGATGTTATTACTGGAATTATGAGGAAAAGTAAAAACAGCAATTTATCAGTTAAACAATGCCCTATTGGAATCTTACCCCTTGGCCAAACAAATAGAGTTGCTGATTCTCTATTTTATGGCTATGAAGATCTGGTTGAAGTTCGTGAACTTATTGATGCTACAATGGCAATTGTAAGAGGAAAAACGAAATTAGCAGATGTTGTTGAAGTACAATTATTAGAGGTAATAGTTTATAGCATAAAATTAGAACTAAATTAAGTTTTTAAAATACCTTCAACAATAAACATATGTTCCAAAAGGATGCAAAGCATCCTACAGAACCAATCTATGCTGTTGGGACAGTAGAATGGGGTGCATGGAAAGATGCTCATTCAAGAATGGATAAATACTGGTACTGGGGTTCACTGAGAAGGTTAGAAATTTTCAAAATAATTAGTAATATTACATTAAAAAATATAATAAATCAAGATTTAAATTTTTAGATATGTCACATACATATTCAGTGGATATAAAACTGATATAAATTGGAATTGTAATGGTGTTATACGTTATTCAGATCCTTGCAGTGGCTGTTCTAAGTGTTACAAAGATCATGAAGAAAAATCTGCATCAGGAAGGTGGTGGAACGTATTTTTACCAAAAATTAGAACTGCTTCTTCTGGTTTGTATATCTTAAAAGAAATAAATAAAAATATTGGTTATTATTATAATAAATTAGGTATTATTTATTGATCTTAGAGTCTAATGCATGGATTATTAAACATATTATTAAACATTTTTTGCATTACAACATATGTGTAAGTCCTTTGATAAAAATAAAAAAGTAAATTATTTATAAAAGCCATGTGTTAGATTCTAACATCGATTAATAAAACTTTATCATGAACATGTGGCTCAATCACTATTAAGAAGGTATTTGTTAAAAGAAAAAAATTTGTTTTAGTTGACAGTATTGATCGAAGTAAAATAATAAACGAAAACTGTGGAATAATTAGAGAAATTCCAATTTCTACAACAGAATTGCATATAAAAACGCAAAACATTGAACAAAGAAAAGATAAATCAATCCCATCAGTGAAAGTTGAATTAGGTAAAAGTTTATTGCATTATTTAATATATATTTATATCTAAATTTACTTTACTTTTAAGTCGAATATGTTTTAGGTCCCGAAAATATTAAATACACTGACTTTGTAACTGAAGGCTGGAGAAGATTAAAGGGTAATAAGACATTAATTAATAAAACACTAGAAGCCAAGGATATTGAAATTCATCCTCTGAAAAATGATGATTTTGTAAGTGTATTTATATAAAAGTAAACTGTTGTAATTATTTTTTTACTATATATATAAAATCTTGCAGGTTGATAAGGAACGCTCTTTTTATATAGATAATGAAGAATTTGAATTAAAATCTGTGAAGTTTAAATTACTTCCCAAAACAGTAAAAATATTTTGCTCTGAAAACGAAGATAAAAACGAATTATAAATATGTAAATGTATATAAATTTTTATTTAACTATAGTTGTGTTCTCAATTTTTAAGAAACAAGACTAGATAATGAAAGAAGCTTTATTTTAAGAATATCATACATTTTTATAAAAATGATTTTTTGAATTCTATAATATTTTATATAAAATTTTAAATATCAAATGTTTTAATATTTAAAATAGTAAAAAATAATAGTAATGCTCAAGCACTGAATTGACCTTAACTTTAAAAATATAAATTTTGAAAAATTAATACTTAAATTCTGAATTTCTATGAAATAGAGTAATTTGACGCATTTTTGAAAAGTCTAAAAGTTACTTTATATTACAATATCCATATTAGTAACATGTTTATTACTCGAATATATAAAGTATAAAATAATTTACTTCTTACAGTACAACAGTAGATGTTCAAAAGTGTAAAAAATTTAAAACTTAATAAGTATGAAGACAAAATTTTTTAAACACGCAATCAATAGATAGACCATTCATGAACTTTCTTTTTAATGGGTTTTTAATTTTTTGTTTAACTTCGTTTCTTAAAGTTACGTGATTACCCTGACAAATAATACGTTTGTACATATGCCAAATAAGTAACTAATCTATAAACGCATTCAATTTTCATTTAAGAAAATTTCTATAAAATATCTTTTTTTGCCTAGCGGGTCGAAAGTACTACTTTCTCGCCCGGCGCCGGATCAAGAACGTTGTATTTTCGGTTTCGCTAGCCAAAAAAATAGTACACTCCTCGGGAAATAAAATGGCAAACCCATAGATCGAGTCTTCGGCTTGGGTGTCAATTTACACGAGCTATGAGCTTGCCAATTCTTCTCTCCCTAGGGGCGTAATATACTAATTTTACAAATATTTGTAAGAATCTTATAGATTAATAATACACATGAAATATAAATATTTAGAAAACGTACAAAAATATAAATATGGCAAAACTTTTGACGCAGTATATAATAGTACATTTCGACACGGGTGTGACTCGCTTCGCTCGGGTGCAAAATGTTTCACGAGAAAATAATTCATAAATACCGTAGACACACAAAAAACAAAGTGGTCTTATCTATGGACTTAACTACAACATCCATATAAAACAATTTTTAAAGATTTAGCCCATAACATTGTATAGTACCAATTGTAACTCTTAAATTACATTTTGAATTAACTCTATATGACTTTTGTAGATTAAAAATTGGTTTAATTTAAAATTGAATTATCTCGGAAAAAAATAATTAAATTGATAAAATACAAAATGTAATTTAAAGATTATTGTAGGTAATAAAATATTATTAAACAAATTTTGAAAAATTGTTTTTTGACCTTGAAATTAATACCTTAAAATTCTTAAAGATTAAGATCAAAGTCCTGAAGTGATGGAACAAAACTCAATTCATATTCGTGTTAAACAGATCACATGTGGATGTGGTAGTTCAGTTAGACCACTTTCTATTTTTTGTATTCTTGTGTAATCAACTTACACACCAGTATCGAACTTTATTTTATACCATGAAAACCGAAAAATCATATCATAATCGTGATTTTGAGGTTGGTGTGGTATAACAAAGTTTTTAAATTAAATTATACTATGTACAGTCATATCACATGTTATGATAGTCAGTTTTCTTCTGGAGAACATAACAACGATTCATTTGCGCTACCTAGACACAGATTATTATTGCGGGGAAGTTCCATTTTTAATGCTGGTCTAAAAAACTGTAATAACGGACTTGCAGGACTTTTAGGCATTTTCCGTGACTCTCTAGATTTTGATCTACTTATTCTACGGCCTGGCGTATTATGATTTTGTGGACTTGTAGACTTTTCATTACTTTTATTATTTCGTTGAGCATATCTCTCTTTTCTCATTTTCGTCAACCAATCAACATTTTCTTTTGATTTTTGTGGTGACATCTCAAGTAAATGAGGAGCAGTTCCGTCAATCACGAAATTTGGTAAGTTTAATGTTGGCGAAAATGGAGTTAATTGTTCCAACTTCGCACCTGAACTAGGGCCAGGTTCATCAGATTCAGAACCACAACTTTGTTGCAGTTCGTTTTCGCTATTTTCCTGAATATCTTGTTCATCACCTGGACTAAATAGTCTTCTAGCTCCTCTCATTTCTATGTTTTGACGTTTTGCAGGAGCTTCATGGTTTTCTTGAATAGGAGATAGAATAGATTTGTGATTTCCTGAATAATAATGGTCAAGCATTTGTTCATAATTTCTTTTGGTACCTCCGTTATTAGACACAGGCACACCATTTTGAGGAGTATTTACTGATTGAAACATTAATTTTAAATATTAGTTATGTGTTGTGTAAATGCTTTAAGTAATAAAAATTAATTTTTTTTTATATTAAGTGAACTTACCAGGAGTAACATCTGATTCGGATGAGTATTCTGATCTGTATTCTCTAGCTCGTCGAGGTTTAGACATAGTAGGAGTTGTTTCCAAAGTAGATATTTTCTTTGTACTTTGAAGAGAATGAGGTATTGCTTCAGCAAAACCTCGAATGTCGCAATCATCGAGAAATTCTTGACCTATGCGCCATATTCTATGACAAGCTTTGTCTGTACAAGTAACGATCTGAAATAAATAAAATAGATAAAGGTGATCCTTGATAAAGAATATCATGTAAGTATTCTTTTTTATTACCTTTGTTTCACCTACTTTACACCAAGCTACACAACTTACTTCGTCACTATGACCACAGAGTTTAAGCAGAGGACTACCTGGTCTACCAGTATGCCATATATAAGCTGATTCATCAGTTGAACCACTTGCGAGGTATTTGCCATCAGGACTCAAGCAGGCTTTTACATAAAAAGTATCGTTTTTATGTCCATAGTATTCAGCAACTAACAGAAAATTAATTTAAATTTATATTACTTCTACACAGTATTTACAAATATAAGTATATAATAGTAAAATTACTTGGTTTAGAAGTATAAGATGATATATTATATGCATAAATTGTATTATCCATACAATTTGCATATAAAGTTATGCCTGATGGACAGATTAATAAAGATGTGAATCCTTTGTTGTTTGTTTTTCCTCCATAATTCATTGAATGTTTTGGTAAGGGTTCTTTTTTAGAGGTACTATAATTTTTTCTTAGATCCCACACTTTTATTAAGCTTAAATAAAAGATGAATTTAGTTTCCTTTTTTATTAATCATTGATTCATTTTGAATATAAAACTTACCCATCACCAGTAGAACATGATAATAATGTATAATCATCTTGAAAAGCTAAACCTGTAATGCTTTGCACACTTGTTGATCTTGTTGGTGTTCTACTTCGATGCCTTGATCTAATCACTGCATCAGTGTTGTGTGCATTGTATATGCAATTATCAGGTTTAGGATATTCTACATAGTTAGCCCTTGTATCCCAAATCATTATTGCTCCATCTCTAGATCCAGTTGCAAATACAGCTAAAAATAAGTCATGATATAAAAATATTATTATTTGATTTATTTATGCATTATATTATTATTAACTTACATATAATAAATATTATTATTACCTTTGTCTTGGGGTCGAAAAATAACACTTTTAATAGTACGGGAATGAGCTCCAAATTTATTTAATTGTCTAATATCTGAAGTAGATACATCCCACAAGCGAGCTGTATGATCTCCAGAAGCAGTAATTAATTTTAATTCTTGTGGCATCCAATCAAGATCAAATATGGCATCAGTATGTGCCTATTTAAATAATTTTATGTAAGTAATTTATCTAATTTAATAATTACTATATAAAAATTTTAATAAAAAATACCATTTCTCCTTCCAGCGGTTCAGTAGAGTTCTTTTTAATTGCTGTGTCTTGGAGTGCAATTTTTCCATCTTCGCTACCGAAAGCTATTATTTGTTCAAATCCTGGAGCTGAAGAAAATTTGCAAGCTAATGTTGGTGGTTGTGCATTAAAATCTAGAGCATCTACATTTGGTGCAATACCATTGTACACGTCTTCTGGGAAACACTTTAAACGTAAAAGTGCTAAGTCATAATCTTGAATAAACTCTGAAAATATGAACAATGTAATTATAGAAAAGACTATTTTATTAAAAACACGATTCTATTACGTTAAACGACAAAGCATAACCTCGCCTGTATTAATTAGCATTTTTACGAAGAACAGATTTTTAATGATGACTTTTATAAGTAATTACTTACTTCGGCCTCTCTCTCGATCAGTAAGAGAACGAATGACGTTCATTATGTTACTATTTAATACTATATTTATTCATCTAATGGCACATTTATTCAGGCGGGAAAGTCTGTCATTTTTCCCGCAAAATTCTGATTTTACTACAGTTTAGACGCACATCTCACCACTGCTTCAATCCCCTAAGAATTCTCTAGTCTAGTTTCATAATCATAATAATAATAACGTTTGCTTTTTTATACAAAATTCGATATATCAAAGTTCAGGACTAAACACGCATTTTGTTTTTTTAGTTCAATTTTTAGTTACTGTGCAGTTTTACTTCTTCCTTTTACGTGTGTTGGCAAATTTCAAAGACAAAATTTGTTGACAGTCTTTGGAGTATTTATTTTTTTCATAAAATAAGCTGTACCTTTTTCATAGAATTCGATATATATCGAAGTTGGGGACTAAACACCCATTTTGTAGTTCTTCGTTTTTATGTAGGATTAATAAATAAAAACTAATTAATTCATAATTTAACAGAGTTTTCTTTAATATTACGATTTTTTTATCTTAATCCTTGAAACAAAAAAAGCTGATTTCTTTTTCCTCGACCCTCACCCGCTCTCCGAGCCTTTTAACCAACTCTTCTGCAGCTCTCTTTTTTATCGACAATTTTACTATATATTGTTACTGCAGCGTGGCAGCGTGAACGTGATCCTTTCACGTGTTGGCAAGTTTCGAAGGCGAAATTTGTTGACAGTTTTTGCAGCATTCAAAGTAAATTTTTAATATTTATTAACTATAAGAATAATTTAAAAGTACAAAATTGTTAATTTCTCTGTTATATAATAACTAAAGCTAGTTATTTCGTAAAATGACGTTTAAATAGAGCTTGTTCACCTTTTATTTATTCATAGGGTTATGATTCAACTTGTTCTATTTTATTAAACAATGAACTAATTTTTTCGTATTTTATAGATGCCATCTGTCACATTAAAAGATGTTGACCAGCATAAATTTGTCAAGGCCTTTGCTGCCTTTTTAAAAAAGTAAGTTTTCAATATTGAATCTAACATAACCTTACTTATTTCTGCTAATCAATCTTGAAGAGAAAAATTAGCAAATCTAGAACTATTTTAAATAAATGTTTATTAATTAAGCAGATATTAATTTTTTTATTTTATTTTTAGTTAAATTTAAATTTAAAAATAAATATTAATTCTATTACATAATTTTAGGACTGGTAAGATGCGTGTGCCTGAATGGGTGGACATTGTTAAATCTGCCAAATTCAAGGAACTAGCTCCCTATGACCCAGATTGGTACTACATTAGGTGTGCTGCATTGGCTAGACACATCTACATTCGCAGTCCCATCGGTGTTGGGGCTGTAACGAAAATCTTTGGTGGGCGTAAGAGAAATGGTACGCACCCCAGCCATTTCTGTAGATCAGCAGGTGGTGTTGCACGTAAAGCTTTACAAAGCTTAGAGCAGCTTAAGTTAATTGAAAAAAGCCCAAATGGTGGACGGAAAATGACAAGTCAAGGTCGCAGAGACCTTGACCGGATAGCAGCTCAGGTAAAGGTCAAGAGCAAGAAAGTAAAACTACAAGAAACCCTTGTCCTTTAAAATATGTGAATATTATTTATTAATAAACATTGATAAAAAAAAAACTATTTTTTTTATTAACTTTAAAGGTATGTGCCCTTTTCATCTGAAATTCTTTCATTCTAAAGTATTGAAATATATATACATTTAAGAATTAAAACTTCATTTCCACTTTAATTCAAAATTTTTTTTAATTTTTATTGATTAATAAAAAGGTAGTAACAGTAATGAAATAAAAAATAAAACAGAAAATTATTTTAGAAATTTATAGAATCTACAAAGTTTAATTTTGAAATTTGTAGGTACTTTTATCTTGCGATTAGGAGGGAGTAAAAGAGGCATTTTACTCCCTTCTAATAATAGCTGGTAAAAATTGAATTTTACGCCCCGAGTGTTAAACAAATATTTGTGTAGGGGTGAGTCACGTATTACAGGTATCCACAACGTTTTGGGCTCGAAAGTTGTTTTGAATTACCAAAAATTAAAATTTTTAGAAGAAATTTCTTCTTTGAAATTTATTGCAATTTTTTATTACACCTTATATTTTTACGATTTGCTGTATATAATATATAATTTTATTATTGCTGTTTATGGTATTCGGATAAAAAAAAATAAGTTATATTAATGTGCCTTAAAGTAAAATTTTGAAATTTTAATGACGCTAAAAGTTGTGGAGAATTGCTCATAATGTATGCAAATGAAACAAAAAATATAACGAATATGAAACATATACACGCGATGCGCTTGAATTAACCAAAGTATTCTATAATTGTAACGGTAACAGCTGATTTTATTTATTTATGAATTCTGAACGAAGATTATACTTTCATTCGAATTAATAACTTTGAAATCAATTACACCTCTACCCCAGACTACAGATATGCGAATTTCATAAAAAAAAAAAAACGCTAATCAACAAACCTTTTTAATTGCCTTTAAAAATGCTCGATTTATTAATTGCACCCACGATAGATCAAGAGATAAAAATTAAAAAACAAATTAAAAATTAAAAAAAAAAAAAATTAAAAAAAATTAAAAATTAAACAATTAAAAACAAATTATATTTTTGTTTTGAAAAGTGCATCACTCGAAAAATATTGAATATTATAGCATAAAACCTTTATAAAAAAATTACACCCTCGCCAGTTCAATTGCACCCTCCTTAGAAATTGATAAATTATTATTAAAAATAATAATAAAGGCTGAAGTGAGGATTTTCTATAGGCTACTATAGAAAATTTAATTATTTATATTATAATAAATTAAATTTATTATAATAATAGTTATTATAGAAAATTAGGCTACTATAGCACAAAGTTTTAAATTCCTGCGCGCTATGCGTATCTGCTGCTAACTTCACGTCTCTCTGTTTCATCGATCGCACGTGGATTGCTCAGAGGGTCAGGCTCGAATTCAGAGCATCCTAATAGTTATCGACGAAAGCAAAGCCACATGGCTCGGTTTGTTTACGTGCCATTTCTTTATAGTATTCATAATATTATTTAAAACAAAATATGACGACACAAGTTAAGAACGTTTTACTTTATGAAGGTTGCAACTACTTCAGATACAGATTGATATTATCAACGTTATCAGGAAAATCTGTGAAAATAACAGACATAAGGCCTAATCATGATGATCCTGGACTTCGAGGTTAGATTTCTACTTACTAATTTATATTTAAAACTTAAATTGTGGTTTTAAAAAGTAGTAAAAAATTAAATTTTTTGACAGAATACGAAGTAAGTTTTGTAAGACTGTTAGATAAAATTACAAATGGATCAAGAATTGAAATCAATGAAACAGGTACAAGCCTTTATTTTAATCCTGGATTATTAGCGGGAGGAGATATAGATCATGACTGCAGTTCACAAAGAGGTATTGGCTATTATCTTGAAGGTGTTATGGCTTTAGCACCTTTTTGCAAAGATCCATTAAGTATAAAATTGAAAGGAGTTACTAACAACACTGATGGTAAGTCAAGTTTTTGCGCTTTAAAATAATTTATATAATGTATATTTTATAAGGATTTCATTTTTTTCAGATCCAAGTGTAGACAGAATAAAGACATGTGGCATTCCCATTCTTAAAAAATTTTTAGCTGGAGATAATGAAGTTATATTTAATATTAATAAGAGAGGTGCTGCACCATTAGGAGGAGGAGAAGTATATTTTAAATGCCCAGCTAGTAAATTTCTTAAATCTATTCAGGTTAAATATTAATAAATTTATGTTATTGCTTGATATGAAAATCAATTTTAAAAGCAAATTTGTTTTCAGTGGCAAGACAGTGGAAAGGTAAAAAGAATAAGGGGAACATCATATAGTCTAAGAGTTTCTCCTGCCTTTTCTAATCGTCTTATTGAATCAGCTAAAGGAGTTTTATTGAAATTTTTACCTGATATTTACATTCATAATGATGCTAGCAGAGGGGCATCCAGTGGTAAATCTCCAGGTACTGATTCTTTTTCATATTTTATAAAAATCAAACCTTAAAATAACCAATATTTTTAAATTTTAATTACCTCATTTTTTATTAAATACTGATTAGGTTTTGGCATTAGTCTAATAGCAGAGACAACAACAGGAACTTTTTTTAGTGGAGAAGCTTTTTCTCCACTGAAAACTGCCAATTCTTTACCTTGTATTCCTGAAGATTTAGGAAAAGAAGCAGCTTTCAAACTGTTAGATGAAATTTACAGGTGCAGTTACTATATCCACTTCAAAAATAATTTGATCTTAACAAATCATTTAATAATGTTAATAATATTTTTTAGAAATGGCTGTGTAGATTCAGTATTCCAAAGTATGACTGCCCTTTTTATGGCTCTTGGCAAAAGAGATGTTTCAAAAGTAGTCACAGGACCGTTAACTCCAGCAGCGTGAGTAATTCACATAATCAGTAAAATAAGCATTTAAAATACTTTTTAAAAATAAATATGTTAATAAAATTAATTTTTTTGTAGCATTCAATTTCTAAGGGATCTAAGAGATTTTTTTGGAATTACTTTCAAATTAGAAAACTTTAAAGAAGAAGAAGAAGAAGAAGAAGAAGAAGAAGAAAATACAGAACAGAATCAAGTATTGTTAACTTGTATAGGCATTGGATATTCTAATTTGAATAGACGAATTTTATAATGCATGTATGTTATATTTTATGTTTATTACATGTAAAAATTTTGTACATATTTTTATAATGATTATTAAATAACAATTTTAAGAATAAGTACAATAATCTTTTAAAAAGTTAAAGTAATACTTTAATAATATTTTTTACAGATTAGATATATTTACTATTGAAAAACATACTATTTTAAAAAGATAGGCATTCTTAGAGGTACAAAGGTTTCACTATGTTAACAAAATTTTTAATTTTTCCTTCCATAATTTTTGATAATAGGTCAAAAACTTTCAAAACTGTTTCAAACAGTTTTTTTTCTACTGATTAAGGAGGGTCCTCAATGATATCAAAATAATACCACAATAATAAAAAATTTTTATAATGTTAATTGCAACTACACGAACAAACTCACAAAATTTGAACACAATTGACTATTTATTTTCGAAGATATTAATTATTAAAATTAATCAATTTAAACGTGGGATCATACACACGTGGAAGTGATACTCTGAGTACTTTTTTTAATATTTAAAATAATAGGAAAATAACAAAAAACATATGAGAAGAAAGAGAATTTAACGCAGAATTGATTGATGTTTTAAAAAATATAAATGACCAGTTGCTTTTGGAGTTCAGCCGTATACTAGACAGGAAGCGTATAGCAAGTCGCGACAAGAATCGTCTTTGAGCTTGCTCGACTCGCGTTAGAGAGACGCGGTTTTCACGCCGACCTTTATTAATACTAATTGTATAATGTTATCGATAAATATTTGACAACTTTGAAAATTCATAACAGACTTTTGTCGATTAAAGAAAAAAATTTTCTGTATTAAAAGTTAGTTTTTTTGTTTTAATTTTTTTTTAGTTTAATAAAATGTTTAATCAAATCGTCTGTACAGTATGTATTTAGAAGTATTCAGGAATGCTGTGGAATTTTTTCTAGATATTCTAGATATTGATTAATACTAGTCTTCACAAAATAAAGTCATTTTATAGCTACGCTTCTCGCACAAGAGTCAAAACCAATGATTTCTCCGCCCTTCTCCTCGCAGCTTGAACCTGAGGACCCTCCTTAAGAGATTACAATTAGATTTACTTTTTTTCTTTGTCGCTCCTTGTTTCGAACCATTTACAAAAATTTCCATTTGCCTAAAGGTATTATAATTAATATATAAGCTAGAAATAACATTAAATATTTTTCTCTGAAGCTGCAAACCAAATAATGTTTTTTTAAGGGCGAAGTCTAATTCTAAGTTCGCCTTTTATTTCTTTAAAAAATAATTTGGATTGCATCATTAGAGCCTCTATGACTAGGTGCCTCTATTGTAAAATCAAACCTTTTCTAGATTCGTCGTTACATTAATTGTAAAGTTTAAAGACAATCTCTGACTCATTTTCATTACTATTATTAAGTTTTAATTTTTTAGAAAAAGATACTGCGTATTATTCTATTGTTTGTTATAAAAAAATGTACTATTTATCCCTTACATTAGGGAGCAAGTACATAAGGCTGTGCTGTGCTGTGTTGCGCTGTGCCGTGCAGTCCGATTTCCTTATTCCTTTCGTAT
>JAWWML010000032.1:210617-234662 GCA_035047165.1 Ormyrus rosae | reverse complement strand
TAAAGGGGACTTCTCAAATATTTAATAAAATTAAGTTAAGCCTTTTCTCACAAGGAGAGTGGTACGACATTTGGCTAATAGATTTTCCTATAACTTTGGGATATGTTGTCTAATGTAAAAATATGAAGCCAGCCGCGTCCGCTCGGCCTAACGCTCGATTTTTCAAAAATTGTGTGCTCTTTTAGCAAAAATCTAAGAAAAATGGATTTTTGTTTAATTATGTATAACTTCTCAACTATATATTAACAGTACAGTATTTTAACTCCCCGCATTTGAAAGGTAAGATCAAATCCTATCGATTAAAAAAAGGCATCCAAAAATCTTTATTTGTTTAAAAGTTATATATATAGTCAAACAAAGAATGACCATTAAAATAACATAAAAAATCTACTTATGTAATTGTAGCCTAATTTTATTATTAATTTTTATTTAGCTATAACTTGTGACTAATCGATAGGATTTGATCTCACCTTTCGAATGCCAATAGTTAAAATACTGTACCATTAACAGTTGAGAAGTTATATGTAATTAAACAAAAATTCATTTTTCTTAGATTTTTGCTAAAAGAGCACATAATTTTTTTAAAATTGGGCGGTAGGCTGAACGGACGCGGCTTCCTTCATATTTTAATATTAGAAAGCAGATCCCAAAGTTACAGAAAAATCCATTATCCAAATGTCGTATACTCCCCTTGTCAGTCAATGCATAAACAATGCATAAATTATTCAAGTGCTTTTTTATCTTCACATGAAAAAGGGTGATATTTATTAAACTTGAAAATTTTCAAAACTAAAAGACGTTTGTTTAGATTTAATTAAATGCCATTTTATGTACTTACTCTACTAATGTAAAAAAAAACTTTTTCCTCTAGTTCAGCTCGGAGCACGTACCACTTTGAATGACATCGACTATACGTCGAGCCATTCATCAGGCTTTTTAAAGCAAGGTAAACAAAGTCAGCGGGGGTCGAAGGGTTGAGCGTAGAAAAAAGTTTCGAAGAATGCTCTTGGAAAAAGCCGATTACGCGCAATGATGTCAGAGGCCTCCTCCCGGAAGCGTCTTTGGCCTCGTGCGGCGCGGCTTGCGTCCTCGCGTGCCAGCGGGGGCGGCTCCGAAAAACCGTCCTCGCGCCGCACGCGCACCAGATCCGCGCGAGCGAAAATCCCCCGTAAATCAAGCCGGACTCGCCGAGAGTCGAGAGTCGTCCGGGCGATTGTCCCGGCTTATGACTTGTTGACGCTGCGAGTTAATGCGTTTATGAGTTTACGGGCCGACCTCAGTTTCGCAATAAAGGAGCACGCGCGGCGTACGCCCCGAGCGCACCGAGCGAACGACCAGTCGTTAAGCGAGCCAGAGGTCACTGCCGACCGAGGCAAGGCTGACGTCGAGATTTTTCACTTGTGGCTCCTTTGCCAAGCGGACGAGGAAATATTTCAAGATCCATTAGCGCCATTGTCCCCCCGAGTCCGTGGCGGGAGATGCGAGATTGTTTTGTCGACGAGGTGCAAAAGAACACTGTCTCTTCGAAAACTGATATCCGAGACTTTACGTTCTTTAAACTTTCAAGGAAACGCGATATTTTCTTGCCGTTTCTTAGCGGGGATTAGGCTTCCTTTCTATACTATTTTTCCAACTAATTAGAAAAGCAAATATTTTCAGAATTCTGGTAAAATTCTTTTTTTCAAATTTACAAGTTGATTTTTTGAATATTTTCATAAAAAATTTATATTTTAATTATGATTCTTTTTATTTACTTAATATCAGAATTGATGCATTATGCAACTAAAACTTATCTAACAAGTCTAATAATTTACAAACTAAGAGATTACATAAAGTTTAACTGAAATCTAAGATTATATTTATTACCTTGCACGTTGCAGTTTAATATTATAATATAATAAATAATAATTAGATCCTATAACGGTACCTTTTTTTTACTCTAGTGATGCAGAATGGTTTACTTTCAAGGTCAGTTGTTCTAACTATTTATTGTCTGGAGTCTTGAATAAATAGTTTTCGTATTAATAAGTTATTGGCTTTATCTATTATATCATGCATTATATTATTAAATTTTTGTATTAGTATTTTATGATCTACTGTATTCTTAAAGGCTTTTGCGTGTCAAGGAAACTAAAATACTGTCTAACTTATTGTAAATTATGCTAGTCGTATTATATTCACACTTTAAAACATCTCTGATATTTTATTCTTCACAAACTTATGTGATTCACGAGTTGTGTTACCTAAAATATTATATACAAAAACTTTGAATAATTTTCATCATAGATTATTGTTATAGTTTTTAAAGCTGCAATATTTAACCAAATAGATTTTATGAAGACATCAATTTTGACCTGTTCTTCCTAAGAAATACATTTGTGAAAGTGAAAAAAAATTAACGTTTCAGGCATTCTCGAAATGCAACTCATGTTTAAAACATCCCTTCCAAAAAGAAATAATCGCTTCTTAACAAGCGTAGCGCTGCATGTAATTATAAAAAATTGAAAAGCGCAGCGTTAATCAGCCGGTATTGTTTAAGATCTCATTTGAATAAGGACCGAAACGGCTTCGGGCGTCCCGAAGACGGAGACGGAGATGAATGTCTGAGGGGAGAATTGCGGCAGTTTCCGCATATCCGCGGGACGTCTTGCGCCTCGGCACGGCAAGATTCTTTGCTTCTCGAAATTCCAAGGAAGGACCGTCCAGTCGACAACCTGACACTATATTGACCAAACAATGGCCGGGGCCCGAGACTACTAAGTGGTAATGTTACGCGTTTTCGAAAAACTCCCGCGGCGAGCCTCGCTAATGTTCCACTTTCGAGGTCTTGCCAAAGGTTGCCACTGTGACTCCTTGTCCCCGTCTGTTTATTCGACGTGCGCTCTCTTTTCTCGCATTCTCCTGGCTACAGAAGGGAGAGAAGCAAAGTGCTACAGTTTTTAATCTTTTACAATGGACTTCCGCGCTCTGCTTTATGGGCTGTAGAATTTTAATTGACTAAGGACGCGGCCGCAGTCGGAAACTGGACGGAAGAATGCTCTGTCAGGTTGTGTAGAAGGTTAATTGTAGCATCATGCCTTTCGCTTTGCATACTCTTTAGCGTTTTAGCAGGTGTTTCTTTCAATTCACAAAGACGATAGAACTTTAGGAATTTGGCTGATTCAATTTATATTGGGCTGCAACGTTTCTTTACAAATTTTCAAGGTCAATAGCTGTACTCCATTTGTATATGACATTAATTTCAAAATTAAAAAGTTAGTATAATAAAAATGCGCAGTTTGACCAATTATTTATAAATAATTATTAAAAACAATGTTATATACGTATAGAAAAGAAATTCTGGTAAAACCACCTATTCAGAAATCGACTGTATAAAATTCTACTTATTCTTATACTTATTAGAACTTTCGCAAAAGAATCATATAACGCCAGTAAGAAATTGGCTCAGGTTAAAGTATCGGTTTGTTTTCTTCGAGTTAAACGTCGAACTTTGCTTTCCAAAACAAGGCTGCTCGAGACCGTCAGTCCGAAATATTCAGAGACATTCCAAAAAATATTTAAAAAAATGTTCGCCAGATTTTTTGCAAATAATTCATAATTTATCTTTAGTAAAATATAATATTTTAATTTTGTAAATAATTTTAATAATGTTAAATTTCGCTAATGCAAATTAAAGCCAAATTTTGGGAAAATTTTTTTAAAGTTTCAATTATTAAATTAACAGTAACTTGGCTATTTGTCTCTTTTAATATTTATAATCAGTTTGTAATTTAAAAAAATGCCTGTTTTGTTATTCGAATAAACAAATGCGTCGATTCTTAGAATTTCACAAAATAAGATTTATATATTGAAAGAAGAGGCCCGTCATAATTTGGAAAACGCTTTTGATGAAAAGCTCTCCCACAAAGCGAGGCCGCAGCTGGCACCGCCTCACAATCGCAAATCACGCGTAGGAACCTCCACGCACGTCGCTCTCCCAGTCGCAGGCCCAAAAAATATTTTGTAAACTCAGCCGCGGCGTATCGGGCAACAGACTCGAGAGGCATATCAAAGGTCGCTGGCGGGGAATCAGCCGCACCGGCGGCGATGCCTGGCTTCCTTTTCCGAAAAACACGCTCGCCCTCTCTCTGCCGTCCCGCCCATTTTCTCAAAGTGCGCGAAACAGAGAGGCCCGATGCAGCAGCCAGCTTTTTCAGGGACACGTCGCAGAGAACGCGTCCAGATGCCGCTAATTTTGCTGATTTGCCGTGACGAGCGACGGCTCTCGGGCCCCATTCTTCCGCTCCGTTCCTTTCTTCGGCAGCTAAGGCCCGATTCGTCACTCGCCGCGGGGGCGGCTCCGCCGATAATCTATTTATTGCGTGCATAATCGACGACGACTCCATTCGGCAGCGCGAATTTTACCCACGAGCTGTGTGTGGCTCGGCAAGCGGGCAATGGGAGAAAATGCCCCGGAACCGAGTCATCGCCGGGCTTTAAAACGCTCAATGACGGAGATTACTAGTATGGTAATTCGACGTGACGAAGGCTCGTGAGTTACTTATATACCTGCCGCTGTATTCTTTTACCTTTTTCTGCGTATTCTTCTCTACCTTTGAGCTGGATGTTTCTATTTCTTCGACCTTTCAAAATTTAGTCGAAATCTTAATTTTATTTTTCATCTTGTTTATTCTTTGTCAGTTACATATGTATGTGATGTCAATAAAATACAAAGTTTTCTAAATATACAGATTGAAACAGAGCCCAAAAATTTTTTTAAATTTCGTGAAAGTTGAATTATTTCCAAGTTAAGTTACCAAATGTTTCTGTCCGCATAAAAATATTTCATGTCGTACTTTTGAGAATCCGACAGCCAAGATAAGCAGCTGGCATTTGATTTATTAATTAGTGCGAGAAAGTGTCCAGATCGGGATTACCGCCACACAAGTTTGATCACTACCGTACGAAATATTTTTACGCGAGTCAATATAATTAATATAACAATAAAAACTATTAAATAGGTACAATTTATTGCCCAAGACTACTGACGCAAAAGTACATTTATGCTAGCCATATCAGATGACCATAGCTATAGAGGTATAAAAAAATGATGTCGCGGCTCCAGGTCATGCGGTTATAGAGTATTTATTAGAATCGATAATGCTTCGGATGGTTCGGATCTTCAGTTAACTCATTTATACTTTTATACATTTTACGTACGTACGTGGAACGTCATTCGATATACGCTTTTTATAGCGGTGGATACATATTTTAGATAATACATTTCCCAAACCTGGAAAGTAAACGCGAGGCGCAGATATTTCTTCTTTCACCGGCAGACAAGCAATTCCCTTCCCATCAATTGATTAATGATTACCCCAAGAAAAGCAAGAGTTTGCAAGAGCGCAGCGGCGGAGAATCGAAAAACCAGCGTCATATAAGCAGGAAAACCGCAGGCCAAAGCGGCTGCGGTGCGCGGTGCGGAATTGTATAAAAGGCGCAGTGATTTATGCCCGTTGTACTTAGTGGACATCATTAGGCCTAATCAAGGAGAAAGAAGGCAGACGCGCAGAGGGCCCGCAAGCGTCCGGCGACTTGTCGTCGGGCAGGATGATGCAGCCCTTTGCCGACAGACTCATCAGTGTCAGGTTTCCATTGGCGAAAAGCCGAAAAAGCCCGCTAATGCCGTGGGCTATAGCCTCCCTCCGGAAAGTCATTACTCCTGCGGTGTGTTGGCACTTGCGAGCGGGCTGCCTTACAGGCACCAGTCGCCGGGCCCCAGCGGGATCGCCGCTGCCGCGCAATGCCGCGTGACTCTTCCAAATCCTCGAGCGAGATGTATATATACTTACTCCCCGACCGCCGCTAATTTGCATTCTCTCGCCGGGCGAGATCTCCTCCCATCTCGTAGCCGAGAGCTTTTCACCTTTTTCCACACTCAGCGCCTTTTTCAAAATTTCTGACTTTTCTTTCATCGGAGGACAAAAAAAGCGAGCGTTAATGTTGCCCGGCATCTCGGAAAAAGATAACTGGATTAAAATTACAAAGGCTTGAGTAAAAGCGGCCGTACCTGCAGAGCAAACCCGTGGAAGTCTGGAAAAATTATTATACTTGCCCAAAATTTACTTGTTTTTCAGTCTGCTGGATGCTGCTCTCTGCAGAATATCAGAATTTGAAAAAATAATACAGAAAGAAAGAAACGAGGTCGAGGAAAAGGTGCATAATTATTTTGTTTCAATATTTAGATATTTTAGTAAAAATTCGTGCTCTATACACATGCGAGCACGAAAATTTCGCTCCAGAGGGAAGCGGTTACGTAGTGCGGACAGGCCCGCGAGGGTCTTTCACTTCCAAGGGATGGGTGTGGCAAAAAGCCAGCGGCTTAACTTCGAAATCCTAGTCAGCAAAAATGGCAAAAACAAAAATATTTACGACGAAGCGGTGGCTTAAGGAGCGCCTCTCGTCCGCACGAAATAAAGGAAGGCCCGGGCGACGTGCGAAAGGGGTTGCCGGCTCCGATTGGCCGATAGGCGTGGTGGTGGCCACTGCGATCTCCCGGCGCAGGACTTGCTGCGGGGGCCCAGACGCGATTAATGCACTTTAGGCCGTGGCGAACAATGGCGCGGCCAACTGGAAACTATACGCAAGTCCCGGGAGTCCAATACTCGCCGCGATTCTTCTCCAAAGGGCTTTCAGAGCCCGGAGCCCCATTGTGTATCTCGCGCGCTAATGATTCCCAGCCGCGAGAGTCGGCAGGATGAAACGCGCCGCGGCTCGGAACGATGGAAAATCAAAGTCATGTAATTTGCGCGCGCGTCACTACGGCTCGAGAGCCGTCTTCGAGAGCTCGATGAAAATATTTTGAAACCTTTTTTTTCCACGAGATCCACTCGGTGAGTTATAGATTTTTTATAGTACTAATGACGCTGGGCAGGAAGTTCGGGAATTTATTATTTCAAGTGAATCGAACGAAGCTGTAACGTGAAATACAAATAGATTTATTATTATAGAAATTTGTTTTAATACTGAAATTTTTAGAGCGAGATCCACGAGAGTAGAAGAGAACGTCACTGGAATCCTTTATTCAATCCATAAAAAAAAAGGAGTGTGTTTACCAAAGCGAATTCTATTAGTAGATTGTAGTACCGTCAAGCGGCAAACAAAATAAACAAATTATGACTTCGGTAGTTGCCCAAGGATGATTAATTAAAATCGGCTCGGGAGTGTACACAAACCATTAGCGAGAGCCTCACAGCCTTCGGCGCTCTCCACCACTCAATTAATATTCGACCGACCGGCCACGTATATATATAGGAGTCTCGAAAAAAGGCCCGGCCGCCGGCCCGAAGGCGTTAAAACGTTTTTTTCGGCCCCGTTTAAATACGCGGGAAAGATTAAAGATCAAAGGGGGCTTTCTTTTGCCTCGGCCGCCGCCGATTGATAGCCGGGAGCTCGACGCGACGGGGCCCACCTTAGAGGCGAGAGATGCTTTCCCCGCGCTGCGGTTATCCCGAAAAATGGCGCTTTCCGCCCTGCTCTTTTTTCTTTTTTTTCTACTGCCAGAGCGCTCTCCCAGCCCTTTCATCTTCTCGGCTCTCGCTGACTTTTCGGGGTGGGGCGAGAATTTTTCCTTCGGAACTGATTTTCTCACACGGGCCCACGGGGATTGTGACTTACTCTCGGGGCCTCTAATGTTTTAGTCATTAGGGATTGGATTGTTAAAAGGTTTGTTGGCCCACCCGCGCTCGGTCTTGTTTTCCCGTCTCTCTCCGTTAAAAAGTGCAGAGAACATTTAATTGGATCTGCTCGGCGTTAAAGCCAAATATTTTTGGAACAATTTCTGTTTTGAAAATGTTGTGGCGAGAAAAAACACTAGAGACAGACTTTTTCAAATATTGACTCTTTGCCCGAAAATTCGTGCAGCCTTGGCAGCTTCATTGTTTTGCAGTATTATAACAAAAGGCAAATAACGAATCCAATCGGGCTGACGTCTCATTCTCTCGACCCACCTCTCTTTCAATATTATTCCAGCTCTCCTTCTGCTCCTCTACTTCTCTCCCGTTCGCTCTCGAAAAAAAGGAGCCGAAAGAGAGCGCGCGTCTACCTGCGGCAGGCCGACGAAAGCATGCGCGCGCAGCGTGCGCAGCCTCCTCGGCCCCGGCAGCAGCTGTCGTCTAATTGAATTATCTAGTTTCCAATTCGACGCGGAGATTTGAGGGCGAGCGGGCGTCGAAAAGTCATGATGGCTAAATATTGAAAAACACGTCCCGCCATTGTTCCTCGCGTTTTCTCTCTCTCTCTCTCCTCCGGTTCGCTCCTCCGCCGAATTTTTATTATATATACGCGCGCGGATGCGTGCCCGTGGAAAAACAGGTTTTCCCGAGGCGAAAAGAGCGGCGCAATAATTCGGCTTCGGGGAATCGAGTGCAGAGTTGATCTACGACCGATTTCAGATAAGATGGCGCTGGTAATTTTGTTTTATGGAGTTTTAAATCGGCATTAGCGTGTTTGCGGGGATTATTGGGACTGGACAGGTGGTCGGTTCTACGCGAGTCTAATCTTAAGTTCTTGCCCGCGTTGACGTATTTATGGAGAAACGATAGTGCTTTTTTAACGAGTTCTTAATCACGGTTACACAGAATTATTCAGTCAGCTGCATTTAATCACAATTGCTATAGCAAGCACCGTACGATTTTACGTCCGAACCTTCCGCTTTGCTCGACGTAAGTATACAATTCCACGCTACTCCGTAAGGCGGGCGTCCCGCTCGGTAAATTTTTATTAGATTTCTCGAAATCGGTGAAAAAGTTAAAGGATGAAAACGGCGGCATTAGCGTCCTTCTGGGCCTTTGACAAAACGACATTATCGTCGCCGCGCGCAGACGTCCAGGTCTCGAGACAGGAGTCCGGGGCGGCGGCGGGGCGCCCCCGAAAAAAAGCGAGTGACTAAATGCCGCTTTCTAAGGCCCGGCTGCGAAAAAGCCGCGCGACTTCCAGGCACTTCTTGGGCGCAGGAAAGCCTTTTAAAGAGTCAGCGGGAACGGGAGCAGCCTTTGCCAACCCACTGATGCCTCGGTCACCTTCCGAGTAACTGCTCATTATGCCGGGTCCGGCGGTGGAAGGCAGAGAGAGAAAAAAAAGAGAGAGAGAGAAGCGCACACGCCCCGGGACGGACGAGTGGCCGTAAATCCGTGATCCTCGTTGCGTCAGGGCCGAGAGATCCGGAGCAGCGCGCACAGCCCCCCGCCGGGGCACACGAGCGTCGTCCGCGCCGCGCACAATGCCGGCCGTGGCAAATAATGCTCGAGCCGTAAAACGCTAATGTCCGATCATGAGGAGAGATTTCTCTCCGTCGGCCTTTTTCTCCGAGGAAGCTGGGCTTTGTTCTTTTTTCTTATCCGGTCTCGGCGAGTTTGCTGCTGCTGCGTCTCTCCGCGCAGGAAGGAGTCTCGCGCGAGGCGATGCTTGACTTTCGGCCTGGCGATGGATGTGAATGGAGCTGATGGCTTTGTTGGCCAAGCATGTCGACGCTTTTTGAGAAACGCGAGGAGAAGAGGATTAACTGGCGGGAATTTCAGTCGAGCGTGAAGAATGCCTGAATGATATACCAAATCCGATTCGGATGCCTGTTCTGATTGATTTGGGGATCCAATGTTTTGGCACGTCTTTTTACGTTTTGTTTAAAAAAAATTATAAAACTAACTTTCGAGGTAAAATTATGTTCTCCAAGCGAAATGATATAAAAGAGGAAATATTGAATGAGGTAAAAAAACTCCTTTCTGCGAATACAATAGCAATCACCTGTCAAGCAGCGCGCGCATCAAATCCTCCAAAATCGATACTCGACACGGAGTTTCAAAGAAAACTGATTAGCTTAAAAAATTGCCAGGATCCCGGAGCCCGAACGAGAGCATCGTATGTCAGAAAAATCCTTTCACACGTGCGTCGTGTCAAATGATCCTCCTACAACCTTTTCCTTGAAAACTTTTCAATCCCGAAAAGCGGCAACGGGTTGTAAAGGAATCAGCCGCTACATCGATTTCTGTGGAAGAGATGTATTAATGTCAGCGTCTGTCAAAAAAAATTCAGCTCTCGTCTTCACTTTATAAATAGAACTATATTTTTTCAAACTATTCGTCGTTAAAAACTGTAAGCGCAAAATTCCGCAAATAAAAAGAGCAGCTAAAATTTAGCCAAAAGAATCACATACATAGGAAAACGAGTGAAGTGCTTCGTAAAAGCGAGAGCGAGCGGGCGACAAAGGAAAAACACGGTGTTTTCGGACAGAGAGCAGCATTGTGTCGCGCAGCTTTGAAGAAGCCTGGATGGCAAGACGCGGGGGTGGGCCTCTCTCGCGCGCCGGATATTTAGACGTTAGAGCTTTCCTACCCGAGACCGGCCATTTATTACAGGGGCCTCACAATGGGCCGCATTGACAATTTGCTCTACACACGTAGCACCGCGACGCCCCGCCCCCGATCCGACTACAAAAAAGGCCGCCGCCGCCGCCGCCGATTCCCTTTCCCTCTTCTCCGCGTATAACGTTATTTCTTGCTTTCGAGCTGACGGAAAATCGGGAGGTGCGGGTTTCGATTTCAGAATTTTTGTGTACACACATTAGGCGCTCGGCGACTGGTGCTTTTCTCGAAATTAGAATTATTGCCCGCTTTGAGGATCGAGCCGCTCTCTGTGTCTGCCGCACAGACACCTCTTTCTCCTGCCTCGGAATATCGAATTTTGACGTCGCTTTTCCAATTACCGCCACCTCGGATTCCCGGGCCCGCGGGACTTTCGAAAACACGGACAACGGTGTTTTGTGTTATTTATGGCTGTTGATCCTAAATCTTTCAGTGGGAAAGGCTTTTTCGGATTTATCGTAAGCCAGGGAACTTGGCCTTTTATCGGCGTTTCTAATTCTCGGCCGGCCTCTTTGTAAGCTACTTTAATTTAAACGTCATGGAGAAAATAAAGTACTGCGCCGGGCAATAAAACGTGCCTGTATCTTAATGATACGAATTATGGAATCCTATACTTTATATATTGTAAAGTGTTCTACTTTCCGTATCAAGTAAAATACGGCTTTAATTAACATTGTATCAAATTAGAGTATAGACTAAACAGTTGTAACAAAACAAACAGAAAATATCTGATTTATTTCTATTTCTGATATAAAAGATTTCTAATTATAAAAAAGCGGTCGAATTTCATTTCCCACAAACGCGTAATAATTTTCTTATTTTAGTTTATACGTAATTTAAAAAAAAAAATGATTTGTTGAAATAATCCTTATACTGACCCAATACCAGCTAAAGAAGATGTTCCGGAGCCCCAATAAAGAAATTCCTCGGCTCGAACGTGTTTATCCACAATAGCACTTTTCCGAGGATAAACATTTCCAATTAAAGACTAAGCTGTTAGTCAAGCCGAAGGGCAAACTCGATTATACGCTCGATCCTGTCGGGGAGCCGGCGAAGCCTTTGGGAAACCGGCATCCCTCTCTCGTCCTCCAGTTCGTCTTCGCAGCAACTAAATTAATTATCCTGATTTCGGCCCCTTTCATCTGGCCGCGTGGGAATTACATAAGGAGCCCATCAGGACGCACATGCGGCGAAAGCGTCCTAATAGTGCTGGCTGATGCACTTCAAGTCCTTGAGGCGTGCTTTCGAAAAAAAGTGGAAGACCATCGTAAATTTTCTCTTGTTTGTTTCTGCCGTCTACTTCCTCTTTGAAAATATTTTGTTCAATTGTTTGTTGGTAAAGGGTATAATTTTTTAACTTGCAGTTTCTTCAGATTTCTTATTCAAAAAAGATGCTGGAACGATGCAAATTTAAATAAAAGTCAAATAGTTATATTATTACACAGATGAATAACAGAAGAAAGATTGACAACGAAAAGCGCTCGAGATAAACATCTGCCGCGAGATGTATACCAAGATATATTTCCCCCCAAAAGTTGAAAGATTCCGAGTATGCACCTGTTGACTCGGTCATTTGTTCGGATCTCTCCACCTGTTAAAAAAATTCTTTTATTGCCGAAAAATATCTCCGAAAAATCCGGCGTCCCAAAAAATCCCCCGACCCGTAAGCCGCCGCGACGATCAACAAATTGATCAAGCAGCGTCCGCGTCTCCATTGGGTCTTGTTTTCGGGACCACCGTCAGTTAGTCGTCATTAGCTTCCGTTACGCGGCCCCTTAATTACCGGGAGGGCAGAGGAAGCTGGGATCGTCGGTGGGCCCGGCGAGCGCGTCTTCATTATCAGCTTGTTAGGCCCGGAAAAGTTATAGGCGTCCGGGGTCTGCGCGGTCTGCTCGTCGTCCCTTGGAAAAGCCTGGCTCGGCGGCTCTCGTCGGTGGTCGCGCGAGCGCGGGGCGGCGCTTTTCATCTTTCCCTCGGAATCCGAGGGCGATGCGCGCGCAGGATCGACAGACGCCCTCGTGCCGGCGCTGGCCCTGCCTATCTGTCGCATAAATTTTACTCGCAGAGTTTGCCTTGTTGAGGTCTGCGCTGGGGTTGCGCCTGGTGCCGCCACTTGCTTTGCGGCTTCCTTGCCGGGAGATTCGATCTCGACTTTTTTTTTGAAGCAAAAGTTAACAATGGCTCGCGGAAGCTGCCTCGTTGCAAGAAATTTTATTAAATTAAAAAAGTTGGGTATTTACAAACACGTCTTAATTGTCTTTATAAATATTGGCAGCGTGAAAGATTAATCTCCCGGAGCCGTTCTGGCCAGTCTTTCTATAGATCCCCGCGCCGGACAAAAGCGCGGCGCGATTCCAGCCAGTAGTCATATTTATTCCTTAAAGGCACATCGGTTAACATCTTCTTTTACGAGCAATCCACAGAATCATTGACAGCGGCGGCGACTCTCGCATTGAGAAAATTTGTATTAAACCCAACAATGCCATTCTCCGTCTAATTCGAAACAATCCATGAATCTTGCTCCCTTCTCGTAAAAGGCATCGGCGGCGGCGAGGAGCAGCGTCTCCATTGCGATTCTTCGAAGGGAAGTAATTCGGATTTATCGAGTGGATCGGCGTCGACGTGAAAACCAAGCGAGGACGACACGACGCGTGGTCGAGAGAGAGAGAGAGAGAGAGAGAGAAAAAAAGGAGGCCAGGTGCGAAGCTGCATCGAGCCCAGAACTAATGGAGCCACAAATCAATAGCCCGATGGGCCATCATTACTCCGGCATACACACACACACAGGGAACGTGTTTACCGCACAGAGGAGAGCGGAAAAAAAGACGCGCCGCCGTCTGTGGGTACACAATGAGGGGAGGAGACGCGCGCGTCTATATAGCCGTTGCAGGACATGTCGTGCGTGCCAAAGTGATTTGCCGATTTCTGCCGCGCCGCTCTCCGTAATTGTGAAGCCACGGGGAAAGCCGGAGAAAGAGAGAGAGAGAGAGAGCCTCGGGCGCATAATGCGCCTAATGCCTAAACTGCCGTGACATTGCACTTACCGCATTTATATTGTGACATTAGCTGCAAGAGGCGAGTGATGTCGTCTGCTGTTTTTATGCGAGACTCTTATTAGGAGGCTGTTGGCTCCAGTTTCTTTATTCAATAGTGCCGTTTTTTTTATCGATCTTGTAATATATTCTACCTTCTAATTTTATTAGGCTGGTGAAAAAATTTCTCTAAAGTCTCTTTTGATTAAGCATTTAATTAAAAGCAAAATCTTTATTAAGCTTACGAAACGTTATACCTTTCGGTGATAATTCATAATTTTCATTCAATTTTCATATTTCCACTCAAAGTTTCCGTAAAGCCCATTAAATTATCAACAGTTCGACTCGGAGTCGGGTAAATATGCATTTTCAATTTGAATAATTCAGTAAATTTTTCCCAGCCGAAGCCGCGGAGCCGCGCGAGAGGAGAAACCGGCGGTCGCGCGGTGAAATCGAAAAGATTCTCCCGGAGCGTCCGGCACATACAAATGAGCCGCATCTCGCATCCTCTTTGGCGCGAGGCTAAAAGTTCAAAATTCAAATTAGTCTCGGCCGAGGAGCGCGCGCGCGACTATCACCTAATGAATCCCTCGTCTTTTCACCGGCTCGCGGAGGAGAAGGAGAGAGAGGAAGAGAGTTCGCGCGACTTTTGAAGCCGCGCGCATAAATACACACGACGACGGAGCGCGGCGCGTGACAAATGCCGCGTCGCTCTCTTTATGCGCCGCAAGAATGCGCTCCGCATCATCGCTATTAGCCGCAACTGCCGGCGTGATTAATGACCCATTCAGGGGGCCGCCAGCCGCAATGGTCCCCGAAAGAAATCTCGTGCTCTCCGTCTCTATTAATTCTTGGATTTCCCCGCGAATATTCCGTTAAAAGTGGCGAAAATTTCGTTGTGCGCGCCCGCGGGGCCGGTTTCGCTCGCTCTCCTTTTTTTCTCCCTTTATATTCGCCGGCACCTTTGCCGCTCCCCGCTTTTTCCTTCGAATTTCATGCCGATGAGCGCTCGTCATTGCGCGTTTGTACACAGACCGAGTCGGCTTGTGTCTCAATGGGACACGCTGACTCCGGTGAGATGTCTTCATTTATGATACGACCGTGTTTTCAGTGTCGCGAGGGGGATAGGAACGATGTACCACTCCTTTTATGGGGATGTCGCTTTTTGTCCCCCCCCCCCGAGAAGATGGCTTTATTGCCAGGCGTGCAAGTAAGCGTTAGAAAAAAAAAACTGTCAACAATGGCGGAGAATTTCAATGTTCCACTTTTAACAACGTTGTAAAATAAAACACTTTTATTAGAACTTTTGAATATTTAAAATTTCATTTCTGTAGTATTTTAGAATTTAATGTTTAGTAATTAATCATGTGTACTAAAATAGATATTTCAAAAGATAAATTTAAATAATGCTAATGCGTTTATTATTAGTTCATCTTGTTTGAATGTTGTAAAACGGGTAATTAAAAAAAATTTATGCCAAAGTAACGAGGAGAAATCGTTAAAATATAAGTTTCTTTGGGTGCATAACACCAATTAAAATAGAATCAAAAACAACTTTTTCTATTAACGAGAGCTATTAATTCATCTTTGATTGCTATACTTGTTTCTCAAGATTTAAGAAAATTTCAGAAATTTCAGTTAATAAGGATTGATCATCACAAGTTGAATTTATATAATGATTTATTTAAATAAAAAAGTTCCACGCATGAAAATATTAGGGCAAGACGATTCCATCTTAAATATTCACACCGTAAACGCACAGCAGCAGCATTTCTTTTACAGCCAATAAAATACCAGAATTCAAAAGTCGCAATAAAAAAATTCACGCCATTCTTTTGTGCGGCCATCCTGAAACACTAAACTACAACTTGTAGGACAACCAGTAAATCTGGGTGTTAGCCGCGAGGGAAATATAGACAACTAAATCAGGCAAAAAGAATTTCTTATATTGCTAAGGCATCCCTCTATCTCTCTGTTTCCCTAAGCAGGATCGACAGGGTCCGGAAAAGCGAGCTAATTTCAGGCGGCGAGGCGGCCGGGGTGTCGAATAACCGAGGCGCGACGTTGATGGCTCCATTGTGGCATTGTGCGCCCGATACATTATTCGTGTTTGCGAACACGAGAGCCCGGCCCTCGTTACGTTGCGCCATAATCCGCGTTTCCGTGCGGCTAGTTTTTCCCTCCCATTTTTCGTGTGTCCCGCGCGTCGACGTCGGCCGGGAAGAAGTCGAGGTGCGCGCCCACCGCGAGTCCTCAATGCGCCCATTAATCCTCGCCCGAGGTGTCGCTTTGTGGCCCCGTCGTCGCCCGGACCTGGGAATTAGCTCGGCACTTGGCCGCTTTTCTCGCCGAGCTTTTTGTGCGCCTCTCGAGAGCGAGCGGGATTATCCGCACGCGTAAGTGTCACCGATCGCGAGCGACGCGAGCGCCGAGGACTCAATTGCGCGGAAAGGAGGAATATTGGTTTTGTAAGTTTTTAAGTGGGAGAAAAATGTTTAAGGAATCGGGGATGCTGCTGTTACCTTGAACATTTTTTTTTTTTTTTTTAGATTGATCAGATTTACAATGAAAATGTAAATTGGAATTGTGAAAGGAAAAAGATTCGGTAACACTTAAATTATGTAGACTAACAGGTGTCATTATTACAATCAATCAAACGACACATTTCATTCATTATTAGATACGATAATTGGCAGTTTTGATCAAGCAGTTGTTCGTAAACGCGTTCCCAAGAAAATAACAAGCCAAACACCGAATATCCACCCTCGAGACTGCAAGGCAGCACTTACACCTCCATCGACACTAATTCGATCCCCAAATATGGTTTTATCAGATTCTTGTAGAAAATCAATCAGCCCCGGCAGCAGCTCCTCGCCGTCAATGTTTAACTCCGAGCGCGCACACCGTGCACAGACGCCGCGGACTTACGCCATAATAGTTTCGTCCCCATCCAGAGACGAGTAGTAGTAGTAGTTCGTCCACCGTGGCAGAGCGGAGGAGATGCCCCGTCAAGATAGCAGCCCGCTCCCGGTTGTAATTCGATACCCGGCGGACTACCGGGGAGAGTTGTTATATCGCTTGCTTTTCGATGCACATGCGCCGGAAAAGTGCAAAGGGCCTGACGTACATATATATTGCAGCCGAGTGCTCTTTCGTTCGGCCGGCTTTCCGTTTGTTCAGTTTACGGTTAACTAAACGTTGACACTTTCGCTGTCTTTGAAGAGACGAATTGGAATGAATTCAAAAAACTTATTTTGAATCAATTTCTTTTATACCGCCGATCAAGTTAAGTTTTTATTCGTTTCAGGGAAATGAAAATCTTTACTTTGACTGTAGACTTTAAATAAGTTGAAATTGGGAAGTTTGAAGAAGTATCGAATTCCGAAATTGCTTTATGAAGAGTAACGTATATATCGTGCACGATCAGGTCACAGCTGTGACTGTTTCCAATGAAAAATTCATAGCGGCAAACTGATATCCATTCTGGTATATTCAATTTACAAGATAAATCGATCGAAAACCCACGTATGCGGCCACAACATCATTAAAATCATAAATTTTACAAGAAAAACTGCCTCGCGCGTCTTGGGTTTCTTTCTAAAAAGCGTGATTTCGCGATTCACTGCCCATTCGAGCTTCTTTCATCCAGTTTTCTGTTTTGAAAAGCGGGGGGGGGAAAATTCTTTGTGTTAGTTTCATGTATTTTAAGCGCGGCCCATTCATCGGAATCGGCCAGAGAGTTTTGATTCTCATATAGTCCGAGAGAGGAGTTTTGTTTGGATCTCGAGGCTCAACCTTTCCTCTTGATACTTCTTGCTCATTTTGTGCGCGGCTCTTGCGGCGAGGCCTAAAATAACAGCTTTGCCTTTTCGACTCCTTTACCGACGATTCATTTCAATGCAATTTGCAGAGCGTAAAATGTTTTTTGAGAAGAAGGAGCCGCGGCGATTAGAGTGAATAAAAATTTTTTAATTCTATTCACATAATCTTCGGGGTTTGGTTTTGAAATGAAAACGAATTATATTTTGTAAAAAATTTAATCGAGTAAATTTATTATTAATAATTTACTCGGTTCAAAAACAGGTTTTTATAAATGTATAAATGTATTGATGAATCTAAATCCATTTGTCATACCGGATAAATAATTTGATATAGTTACTGCAAAGTCTATGTATTTGAATCATTTTTCTTCATTCTTTATTACTGATAAGGTATTTCTTGCATTATACAACGTAATAATGGTCACATGTATCTGGGGTTTTAATGAAAAACCTGCACCATTTATCATAATTGTATTCAGATATTATTTAAAGCGAATCTCATCGAGTCGTCGAGTAAATTTTCAAACTAATTATAATTATTTAGTGTAAGCTTAAAAACTTTCTCCTAATACAAGTAACACGGTAAACAATAATTCAGCATTTATTTTTCAGGGGAATATGATATATGAAGAGCGCAGAGGGCAAACCGGCTACCAAACAACCCTCTATCCCGCTGTTTGCTTTGATTTTAAGAGGATGAATCCAATTCTACATCGTTCGCCGCAGATCGAAATAACGAAGCAGCGAATGAAAAGGACGAGCGAGGCTCTTCCGAAGCGAATTCCGCTCTCTCTCACAAAGTCGCGAGCACATATCTATATCTCGCCGCGGAAAGAAAAGGATAATGTATGCAAATACGCGAAATCGTCATTGTGGCCCAGCGGATATATCTCGGAGCTGTTTGTGTAGTTGGCGCTCGGAGGCATGCCCGCGACAATGCCATCGGCAGTGGCCGCAGTAGCGCGGGGCCCCGATGTTGTTGTTCCGGATTATCCGGCGCGGCGCACATTAGGGGGCCGCGGATAATGGCCTGTTTATTTTATTAGCGGCGAACGGTAGTTGAGCGCGCAACCAGGGCCATTGTTTTCGGCGTACAAACGGCCCGCAAACGGTGCACGGACAGTTCACTTTTAAAGCTCGCCGAGAGCTGTCGGACTAATCATTTATCAGGAGCCGCGCGCTCGAGGAGGAGAGGGAAGGGATGTATCGAGTTGCTGGTTGTTTTTTTTAAGGGCCAGGCGCGGCCCGGGCTCCGCTGCTTTAAATTAAAACCAAATATAAACTTTTGCGCATGGATTAGCTTTCGCGCTGACGGCTACTCTTGCTTCGGCAATTTTCCTTCGTTTCATGCGCTAATTTTGTTTTTCTTTCGGCTTAGACGCGGCCGTGTATGTTTATTTTTCCAGTACATTATGGAAGGCTGTTTTACCTTTTTAAAACATAAACTGCAATACTCGAGGAAATGGTCTTTGCACACATTAATCTCGATGTTATAAATATTATAGTTTTTTCAACAAAATTATTTAATAGCTTCCCAGTCGGTACGCGCAACTGGTATAAATTCGCATAAATTTGAACGTCGCACGGTTTATCAGTAATACTAATGCGCGCATCGCCTCGAAAATTTTTCTGCAAACATTGTAAAGCTCGGCATCGTGGGAAATGGCAATAAAAGGTGATCCGCGCGCCGTAAAACGTACCTTCCACATTAAGCTTGTTAAACTGAATGCCCGGGGAAGAAAATCGCTTTTAATGACTTCATATAGGGCGTCGGATGCGTGGCGAGTTTTCAAAGAAGCCTGCGCTCTCGCCGCGTAAAATCACCATGACCAAAGGGACTAATCATGACAAATGTCGCGGCTCTCTGTTGGCATTTCGATTTCTCGGCTTCGATTTATCCGGGCGCATCTGCATCTTCATTTGAGCCGGCTGAAAGGAAGAATGTTGTACCTACACAGAGTTGCGCGCGGCGCGCGGAGCTCGAAAAATTCGTTATATTCGCGGCGGCTCCGTAAAGTGGACTTTTATGTTGGCCGTAAATGTCAGGGGAATTTAATGATCTCTGAATCAAGGTGTAAGGAGTGCAAATTAGTAATTTATAAGCTGTGAAACGCTTCCCGTGGAAGCGCGATTAGTCGTTAAAAGCGGTAGATTTTCGTAGAAACCGTTATTTCGGTTTGACGGCGCGCGGCTGCTGTGACAGGTGAGAAATTTATTTATTTTCTAATTAAGCAATTTGTAATGCGCCTCGCGGGTACATGAATGATAGGTTACATTTTTCCGAGTATCAACAAGTACTTGCGCGTGTTTGGGCTACATCGACGAAAGTGCGAGCCAAAAGGAGCTTCTTGTTTTCGGATCTTTGAAGGAACGCATGCAGTAGCAGATGATCACTTGCAGACTATTTATTCACGTGCCCTTTTCAGAATTCGTTCGCATCTGCCGCTGAAACCCTTTGGCTTTATAGTGTGAAATTTCGTTTCCGGAATTGATCTGTATCATATTAGTTTCACTCGAAAGCTTGTTTATTTCAAAAAGTGGGCATGCAACAGTTCTATGTATAATTTAAAAAATCAAAAACACTTAATACTTTTCCGGAACGGTTTAACGCAATTATAAGAAACTTCATCGAATAAATAGCAAAATCAAAATCCGGTTTGCAATGTAAGATGAGAACAAGTTATTCGTTTCGGTGGGGAACAGCCCTGCCGGGTGAAAAGCAATTTATCAATTAGCGAAGCTGTTGATGTAAACGAAGGAAAGAAAAAGTGTTGAACTATTCGATAATTACATGTTGGACGCGTAGTGATCGACGCGCAGCTGTCTCTCCTCCAACGGACTCCTTTACAAAAACGCTCTCATCTGTCAGTATTAGTTTCTACTCTTTTCTCGCCGTTTCGTATCTCTTAAAAGAAACGCGTTCATTTTTTTTTTGGTTCAAAAGCGTTTTAGACTTTCCGTCCAGCACCGAAACCGAATCGAGGAAAAATTCTAGTCCCCGCGACGTAACGAGAAAAAGGGCAGTTCTAAAGCAGAAATTTAGTCGCTCGTCGGGAGGAGCGTAATTTAATAAGCGCGGCGTATATCCGAGCATCGGAGCTCCGGGCTCTCTTTTGTCGGGAGCGGCTGGCGTTTTCTCCTTGCTTGTACGCGGACTGGTCGTAAGGTTGGCGAGCGCGAACGCATACACGTACGTGCATAATGCGCCAAGTGCTCGACTGCTACTGTACTTACTAACCCGGGGGCAGTAACGTTTCGAGGGGCGCCTCGCCAGCATATGGCCGGGTATCGGATTACCCGGCGTTTGTCATCGTCGGCCTAGTCGTTCTTCCTCTCTGCTGCGCGCTCGACATTCGCACTTTGAGAATCGGCGAATTTTTTTTTTTTTTTTTTTTTTCAAACTACTCGTATACTGAGAACAAATTTTTTAACTGGATAACAAGTGCTTAATTATTTGAAACTTTTCGATAGATTTGACAAAGTTAATGATTTTTCGTTAATACATTTTTCTATGCGAAATAGTGGATATTTTTTTTGTTATTTTAGACAAGAATTTCCATTCTTAACGTACATTTTCCTTGCTTTAAAGAAAATCTATAAAAAGAAGTCTCGGAAAAGAAGAAAGAAGAATTATTTGATTATATACTCGTTACACTAAAGGTGCTTGCAATATTAAACGAGAAATAATTTTCTTTAAATCTCGCACTGCTAACTTTAATTGTATTATAGAGAAGATAGACAATACCAACATGAAAGCATGCAATTTACATATAACACAGAGTGATTGAAGATTGATTTTTAATGAGAATACTACTTAAATAAAAAATGATCATCTTTTTATTATTCCAATTCAGATGTGACATCTTTTACGAAGTAAATCGATCTCTGATATACCCTTTAAATAATATATTTGCAACGTTTCATATAGCATATGATAGAATAGTTTTAATATTTATATCTTTCTATTCATTTTTACATCACTGGAATCAATTATTTAAGAGTAATCAATGTTTTTTTATGAAGATATTTACTATTCTATTCTTTTCTGCCTAACGTTTGAAGATTTTTGTATACCAACAATAGTCCGAATTAGTTTTAAAATTTTATAAGAGAACTGCACTTACACACAATGATCCCAAAACCAAATATTTAAACTTTTTACTTTAATTAATAAAGTTAATATTAAAATATGCTTCTGGTACATATTATATTAATATAAAAAAGGCTTAATAAAAAATGCCTTATCGATATTATATTACGTTCGACGATATATATCGCAAAGGGATTCTTGACATTGGGTATTAGTAAAAGGTAGACCAGTTAACGGTTTTTTTTTTTCTAAAAAAAGCAGGTAGCTCGGGAAATCGAGCTTTTTAATGAACTAAAAAAACGAGTCGAAGGTGCACCCTACAAATTAGTTCGCACACGTAAGAGCAGCCCCGCTTAAATCGCCCTTCATCAGCCCGGCGAGTAACTCGATACGCGGTTCGATCTAAATCAAATCGATCATTACGCGTAATCAAGCGGAGTAACCGGTTAAAAGCGCAATCTCTCAACTTTTTTTTCTCTCATTTCCCAGTTTTTTTCATCCCTTTTCCCTGCCCCGAACACCCCATCAATTTCTACTTACCTGCGTGCGAACTACCCCGAGCTGCAGCTGCCGCAGCGATCTCTGGTCCTTTTTCACAGCTTTCTGGCAAATTAGAGCGTTTTTTTTTTCGAAAATTCGGGTTGCTTTAACCCCAATTTCGATGTCATTGACGGAACGATTCGAGATATTGCTTCTTAATGGCTTCGTGGGGTTTCTCGTCACTGCGTGAGAGTCAACCTGTACCTCAGCTTTTTACAACTTTTTTCTGCGTGGCAAAAGGGTCATTGAATCCTGGAGGGTGAAAAATTTTAGAGCCTATTTCCAAAAAAAGTATCGAATTTCGCTTCCAGAATTAATTTTTTAATTTAATTTTTTCCATTTAAGTATTTATCTTCATTGTAAAAATCAAACTACTCTTCATGTAAATACAATTCACGTATGATAAATGAATCATACCGCAGGCACAATTTAAAATTCTACTTTAATCCTTGTTTGAAATAGAGTTGTCAATACCGATGCGGTTCGACACGAAAAAACTCGTGCACAAAGGTCTCACCGACACGGCTGAACTGTTTAACATAATAAATACGACACGCCGCTGATACAAATCCATTAAAGCGACTTTCGAACGATTCAATACATATCGAAAGGGCAGAAAGTCGCCCGGCAGGCAACCTGATTGCTGTTGATACCGCAGCAAGCGGGAGCGTGACGAAGGCCGCATTTCGCAGGCCTTGAGAAATGAATGGGATAATCAATCGGCGCGCGGGGTTACAACCCCTACCGGATATAGCTGTAGACATATCGAGAGAGAGAGAGCGAACCCACCATAAATATCTTTTATTATAATGGCCGCCGCCGCCGCGCCTCGGAAAAAAGTTCTCAGGACTTCGGCGAGGCAGAGCTCCGACCTGCCCGAGTTATCGATACTGCAAGGGGGTACGAGCGATTTTTTTCTTCGGCTGCAGAAAAGGCGTGCGTGCAAGTAAAAGCCGCAAACCGCACCATCTATAAATCTTGCAACCGTGAAGATATTGATGCTTTATTGTACGATCGAGGAGGCTTTAATTTACGGTAAGTCCGGTAGGAGGGCCTGGAGCAATACTGGAAGAAAAAGTGGCAGATTTTTTTTTTTTTTTTAAAGTTCTCGCTCGATTTTTGCTGCGTATATCATTTATTGAGACAAGCGATACATTTTTTTTTCTGGAGGTTCGTACGTCTTATGGCGCACTAAAGAACTAATACTTTCTCGTAATCTTTGAAAGAATTAAGTGCAATTTTAATCCTATTATATGCCTGCATTTATTTTAATAATGTTTTATTGACAATAAATCAGTTATGATATAATTACACGTAATTTTAAAAAATCGCCTTTCAGATAAATAAAATTAATAGCTTTATTATAACAATTTATAATAAAGTGACTTAACAAATGCTTAAAACAAAACTCTCTCCACATTGCACCCGCGATTTTCCCAATAAAAAAATAGTAAATTTGATATACGAAGTATGAAGCTTCCAAAGAATCGAGAAGCTAAAGCATAAATCGTCCCGAGATGAAGTCATCACACACGCCGTACTCGCGCGACAGCACTCACGTAGCTCGATTCATTCGAGATATTTCTCAAAGCAAACGTTAAACCGCAATTTCACACATTAGAAGGGGCGAAAAGTCGAGCACGGCGGCCCTCTTTGCGGAGCGCGTCGCAGCTCGGCATAAATCTCCGCGCATTAACTCGCGGCCGGAGGCAGGAGGGGGAGAGAGGAGGCGTTCCTGCCGCTCTCGACCGCAGCGAATCTGCCGCGCGGAAAGCTAACGAGTGCCGGCGCGAATCGTAAATACGCGAGTCGGCCCCCGGCTATTTACGGCGCTGCTCTAATAATAATCGCCAGCCGGTTATCTATATCGCCATTTTGCAGGGGCTCGTAATCTTTATCGATGCGTTAGATTACGATCGCCGAGAGAGGAGAGGAGCGGCAGGACGTCGGTCGCGCGATGGACGAGTTGGCTAGAACGTCGTTGCTTCGCGAGCTGGATGTGTTTCCAACAATTAATGCCGCGTGATTAGCGAACCGTCTTCTCGGGAGTTTAGAGCACGTTTTTCAATGCTTTATTAGTTATGTATATCTTACAAGGAGAGTATACGACATTTGGGTAATGGATTTTCCTGTAACTTTGGGATATGTTTTCTAATGTTAAAATA
>JAWWML010000032.1:192875-210517 GCA_035047165.1 Ormyrus rosae | reverse complement strand
AACGGACGCGGCTTCCTTCATATTTTAACATTAGAAAACATATCCCAAAGTTACAGGAAAATCCATTACCCAAATGTTGTACACTCTCCTTGTTAGTTAAAGTTGTTTATAATTAATTTCCAAAATACACGTGTGACTACTATTTAACGCGATGTTACTGTGCTGCACTATCTTAAGCGGCATTTAAAAGCAATTTAAGATTATTAAAAACTTTAGAAAGAGATAATCGAACAACTTTTCAAACTCTAAACTTCTCTCGTAGCCAGTTCTAAAAAGCTTCCGTTCCCGAATCTCCCTCGGCGAGACTAAGCTTCCCCAATTAGACAAACTAGCTGGACGGATGCGACCCAAGGGATCCGCTTCGTAGCTCGTCTTCCGAAAACACAACTCTTCTCAGCCTCGCACGCCTCCCGCCTCCCAAGGAAGCGCGCGGGCGCGCGCGCGCAAAGACAGACGATCGATGCTCGCCGATACATCACCCCTCGATCACTCTTCCGGCGCTCCCGGGAGGCTCTTCTGGGAGGCGCGCGTTTGTTTTCAGGATTCTCGCCTCTGTTTAGCGTAGCCGCGCTCCTCGATAATTCAGTGATTTGCCGCGCGCAGTAAGGCCTGCTTATGAATTATTATAGCCGCCTGTGGGTCGAGGGAGCGCCGCGTGCAGTTGCGTGAGCTCGTTTCTTTGCAAAGAGGCGGACGAACGAAAATTGCGGAGAAATTTCTGGAAACAGGCCGTTCCGCGTGAATAGTTTATCGGCGCGTTCCCCGAATTTAAAATAAAGCAATTTTTCAGCTGAATCCGATTGATTACCGAGGGACACTCGAACTTTACACGGAAATTATATAGTTTCGCAGAGGAAGCAGACCGCAAACCTAGACTAGAGACATGAATATTTTAATTATGCGAAGAATTACGATTGGATTTTTATGCGACCGTCGCGTTTAATGACCCGTGAAATTCGTTTCGTCGCGAAAACAAACGTTCCGCCTAAAAAAAAATCCCGGACTTTCAGGGAAAAACAGTCCCCCTCGACCGAAGGCTTAAACACCCCGCGCGGCAAAAATTTGAAAAGCTAACTGGATTTTTATTGTGATCCAAGGCAGAAGAGAAAGCCTCGTGTCCAACATTAATCCGAGCTTATCCCCGAGAGCTCGAGGGGCCGGCGATTCGCGCGCCTCCGGCCCTTCTCATTGACGGCCCCTCCGGCGGAAAGGCGTGATACGGTCGAAGGCTAATAGATCCGAGTGCGCGTCCACCTACTCGAGGCGGAGGCGCGTATATGCGCGTCTCGGCCCCGGGCCCGATCCATCATGCGGCCATTGTGCTCGCGTGGACGGTGTTTTGGCAGCGGCGCAGTAGGCGGGATGCGGAAGTCAATGGGCCGCGAGTCGTGGGCGCGACTCCGCCGATGCGCCTGACTCTTGATGGATCGGGAACTCTTCTTGGGCGGCCGGAAGATACCCTTGAGGATATCGCCGGTTATACGGGGGTGGACACCGGCCTCGCCCGGCCATTGTCGCCGGCTGAAGATGCGCACTGTTTGCCTGTTCGCATGTTTTTCTATGGGATTGTAAATGGATTAGGCCGGCTTTGAGGCTTGGCTTGTCTCGTTTGGCACATCGACGGGCCACGTTTGTGGTTATTCGTTTGCTGGAAGAGGTCGATTCAGCTTTGTGGTTTAGCGAAAAAGTTCTTTGGACGAATTATATTTGGATACGTGTCTGTTTAACAATGTGTTTATAGAAAAAAGTGATGTAACGATAATTAATCTACAGGGGAATTTCAATAACCGCTATACGAGAAATTTCGAGCCCGTAAGTTAATCGGTCGATGTAGCTAAATTCTTTTAACGTGATCCATTAGGCGAGAAAAAAAGCTGAACGGTATTAATTTAAGCGAATGAAAATAAGATTCTCGAGCGAGCGAGCGAGCGGTGCCGATGACTTGCAAAGAAAGTGTGTGATAGCGCACGTAATTCGATACGCGTCAATAGCGGTGTTCCTCGCGCGCGAGAGAGAGAGAAGGAGAGAGGTTGCCCGAGTCATCGTCGTCACGACGCTGCCACAGATCAAAACAATTATCGCCTTTGGCGCGAATAATGGTAATGAAGAGCTCTGCCACCGCGGCGGCTTCCACTGCCCTGTAATTACGCTCTCCTGGCGGGACCGTAGAAATTGCTGCGTTCGAGGCGCATTGTGATAATCCCCGCCTCGATACAGCGCCAAATTGGCCTTTGTCGCTTTTAGAAAGCTCCGTTTTATCGATTCGAGACGGATTGCATTATTTCTTCGAGAATATAAATACAGCCTGTTTCTGACGCGATCAACGTTTTACAAATCGAATTGTCGTCATTGTGTCGAAAGGAACGTGTGATTAGTCCGTCCATGTCAATAGGAAGTAACGTTTACCTTTTGTTTGTTGCATTTCGTCTAATATAATTACACGTATTATTTGTTACTTTGTGCATAAAAAAACGATTGATAATATTGTAATCTTTTTACACCGACTTTATTTCTCGACTTAAGCCTCCTCCCCAAATTGAATTTAAAAAATGTAATCCAAGAAGCCGCAAAGATTAAAACGTTTTTTAACAAATCCAATATTTGGTGTAATATATTATTATTAGGTAACGGATCAGCGATACCGAGAAAGCCCCAGGAAGTTTAAATTGATAATACGAATCCCCGATTAAGAAACGAGCCTGTTACCTCGTCCGTCAGTCTAATCCCCATCGTTCGAACGGAGAGCAGTGCCGGGCTTATTGGGCTCGAGCAAAGTTTGGCAACAGTCGGACACACATCGCACCGTCGTCGTCGGAAAAGGCGCGCGAGCGAGCGAACTACCGGCTGCCCGAAAGGCGCGAGGACGGTAATCCCGCCTCGGGGGTGACAATATTTTTAATTCCAGGGCAGGATGTAACAGGATCAGCGGGTAATGTTATACGGGCCCCCGCGCGCGGCTCCACGCTAATCTACTTTGCTTTTGCCAAAAGAGCGCGCGGGTTAACGCTTTAATCCTCCTTAAGTTTTAGGCCGTCGCTCGCGCGCGAGAGAGAGAGAGAGCGAGCATTTTGTTTTATACGGGTTAAGGCGTAATCGGCTTTGCGGACACATCAGGTATCAAACGTGCACCTCCTTTCCTGCTCGGCTCTGCGGCTTTTTCCCTCGCTCTCGTGCCTTTTTTTTTCTTCCCAGCGCGCGCCGGCGTACACGTATAGATCTTTATTCGGCTAGCGCTTCGGGCTTGTCAACGATCGATTGACTTTGCGGCGCGGCGGGATTCCTAGTCAGCCGGGATGATCGAATGTGCCCCACATGTGGAGCTCCCACTGCGACGATGAAACGCGCGCCCTCTTATCCGGGCGTTTATCGACGCTCGCGCGAGGAGTTGCCTTTTATTTTTCTGATCCGAGCGATCGGTGCTCGGATCTTGAGGTTTGCAGAATATCTTGGCTTCTTCCCGAAAAGAAAAGAATAAAACAACGATTTCGTGAGTCATCGAATTTCGGCTGTAAATAAAACAGCGATCTTTCACTCTGTGTACTACACTTTAAGTGATCGGTGACCCCAACATTTTTGAGACTATGATCATGTCAACGATAGCGAGTATCTCTTTTCATAAAAGTAGGCCTTGTAATGGATGGGCTCAGGATTCGAGCGAACGAAAGTCTTACGTCTTGGATTTATACAGTGTTATAATAATCAAATAAGACAATGAGTATATGTAAATAAGTGAACTTATGAACTTTTACATACATAAGTTATTTTTTAAGATAAATTAATATGCCAAAGGTAGTGAGAAAAAATATACTGTATGTACTACATTACGTTTCTATACTCCCTAACAACAGATCGACTGGAGGGTGCGAAAGAGATTCGAATGCGTGGTACGAAAGGTGTGAAGAAGTAGATGTGCGTCAAGCAGTTGCTGTTAACTACGTAATTTTCAGCCTGGAACTTTTATATTTACATACATGTAATAAAATTATTATTACAAATTCAAAGAGTATCTTTCAAATTATAATCCATTAGCGCTTTTAAATTCCCTTTCTATAGCCTCCAATTTGTCCAATTTTGAATGCCTATTCAGCAGCTCTAAATTAATCATGAATGCATATCGGTTCCTGCCCGGATTAATTTCCTAATAGAACGAAAAATTCAATGCAGTCTACATCAGGATATCCACACGCGAACGAGGTAACACCTGACAAACAGCTCCCCGAAGCGGATGTCCTCCATCGCCCGGCGAGTGCCTCGTTAGCGCGTTTCAAATATAATAACGAGCCCGAAGGCCTCTCGCCCGATATTACCCCGAGCACCGGCAGCAGCCGGCCTCTCTCTCTCTTCCTCAACGAACTTTTTCTAATCGAATTAAAAGCGCTTTGTTCCATCGATCCTCGTTACAAAAGGGCTTTACGAAAGTCAGGAAGCGCACGTCATTCGCGCGCGAGAAACGGATACGCACGTCAGGCGCGAAGAGAGAACACACACTTTCCTCCCATTCAATTTTTGCTCCGCCGCGGCTCGCGCCCTCAATTAACGGCAAATTCTAACCTGTCCGCGCGTCAGAACGCTCTCTCGACACCACCCCGCGCCGAACTGGAAGGGATGGATTCTTTACGACGCGGAGAGCTCTTAATCAGGCTGATTGTTTTAATTCCCCTTGCGCGACTTGCATAGATTAAGGTCAAACGGCCGAGCTCTAAGTGGAGTAATCGAGTCAATGACTAAGTTGGAAAAATTGAATCGGGCCTGGATTGAAAGCCAAACCGCAATGAACGGCCGTGTTGGCCTGTCATCGAGTTTAAGTATTTATAGATTACGACGAGCGCCTGCGTGTCTGCCATTTATTCCGGCTTTAATGCATCGTTCGCTCGATTGAATTGTTTTATTAGAGTACATATCGCTTCGTTCGCTTCTGCCCTGATTCTTTTCGTTCGCTCGAGGTGCTAGAGAAGCCTGAAATATTTCCGCGCTGTAAAAAAAAAAAGTGTCGTTTAAACCATGTGTTATACAACATTGTCATTGTAATGACCCATCCATTGGAAGCTCGTCGCTCGAGCTCCGGCGCTTCCTTTGAAAATCTCGCGCGACTCAAAAGACATTAGACTAAAATATAATCTTTTCACCCCGGGGATGATGAAGATGCGTACACAGACCATTAACGTAACGCTTCGCGCCGACAGAACGAGAAAAAGAAGGGACGCAGCGATCGAGCGCATATAAATCTAGCTGTCAGGTATTGGCGAATAAACTCGGGCACGCACCCAAGACGTTTCGTTCGTCGAGCGCCTGAAACAAACCCCCTTTGGCGAGTCCGCGGACCCGGAAGTAATTCGCGCAGCTCGTAAACCAGCGGCCAACAATGCCGGGGAATCCCTTGTCACTCGGATTATTTTATTATTTTCTTTTTTTTTTTTCAGCGAAAAAGCTCGTAAAGCAGCGCGTTATAACCGCCTATACGGATTCGCTAATAAATTTCTTCCCCATTATCCGAGTCGTGAGATTTTTTATTCCGGGCCTATTTTCGGGATGAGCTTTACGAGGCGTCGTCGGCCGCACAACAAACACCGATGCTTTACGATTTGTTTTCCGGGGGCAGAGAGCCGCCGGTATGCGCGGCTACACCTGCCGGCGCCCGTCACCTCTCTCCTCGAGAGCTTTTTCCGCTTTCTGGAAAAGAAGGAAGCTTCTCCGGCAAGGGAGAGGACGCATCACCCGAAATAACAAACTGCTGCGGCCGCGCCGATAAACCACAATTATTTTTATGCCCCGGGCGTTTTTTCACGCGCGCGCCGTAAATCCTCGCTCGGGGATGCATAAATAAGTGGCCTACGGAATTAGACGCTGAGAAAACAGCTCCGCGACTCGAGCAACCTTTTATTTTTGGCGGACAGCCGCGGAGGTGGGAAAACGTGCGGGATGCGCGTATTTTGAAAACGTTTAGTCGCCCGGCTGAGTTAGATTGTTGTTTAATTTGCTGCAATAATTCAGTGAATTTGGAAGGATCCGAGACTTTTGCCTCGTTTACTTGTTACTGCTTCCTTTATATTTAGACGATGGGTTTGTTTAATTCTGCGGCAGCGAACATTTGTAGGGACTAAAGACGACACACAATTTCGTTGCAACAATTTCTGACGTATTTTTGTCTGCACGGTAGTGCAGCTTAAGTAAATAAGCCCCAAGTATTGTTAGATATTTACGAAAATCTTTTATTTTTTTTTTCACAATTTAAAAGAAGAATTTAAAAAATTTTTTTTAATCAGTATTCAACGAAATAAGTGTAGCAATGTTTTGGTAATATTTTATCATCAGCTATTCCGTAACGACTTTTCAAAAAAAATAGCTATTTCTAATTCATTCTATTTATAATATTTTTTTTTGTTAGATTTATACGATGTTTTATGTTACGTTTCCTTAAAGTCATTGTTATTTATGTTGTATTCAATGCTTTCTGACATTATTAAACTCGAGTATTTTTAACATTACAAATGTTTGTTTCGATAAGCTTGTATAGTTAAAATTTATTTATTTCGCACATCATAAATTACTTGGTCGGCCAAATAAAAACGAGTCGCGAACCATATCGAGTGCAGCGCAAAGGCGAAAAGTTTAAAACTTTTTTCCATCCGTCGCCAACCACTTGATAGCCACCTTTCCATCTGTCCCGCGAGGAGCTCCGGAACGAAGGAGTCGACGATGAATGGAAACTAATTGAATCGAGAGCCTCGTGCCCGGAGCGGACCCCCCGCTTGCGGGGCCGCGCGGCGCGCGACAAAAGTAGGAAGCGATCGGAATTTCGAAAAAGCCATGTGCGCCTCGTCGCCGAGAGAGAGAGAGAGAGAGAGACCCCCCGGTCCGGGGCTGAAATCCAAAACGCCGGCTCGTGCCCTATCGGCCTGCTCTCGTTATCTGCCGCTGGAGAAACATAATCGCCAAGGCCGACCCTTTGCCCGGCATCTGTCGCCCTTTCGCTGTTTGGTAAACGCGCGTGCCCGCGACTTCCTGCTCCTTCGCGGTCGACGATGGTTACGGGTAGTCAAACTTTCGGGTTTGGTCGCTGCTAGTGTTGGAGAACGCGGATTCGAACGGCGTCCGCTAAAGAGAAGTTTTAGAAGAATCTTATTAATTACTATAACGTGATAAACAAAGTATTTAGGAGTCCCAAGTCTTTTTTATGTCAGCAACCTTAGTTGAACATTTATCTATTGTTTAATAGGTACTTTGAATTTTGAGATTTTATATTAGATATTTATACTGAATAATGCTTTAATCATTGATGTAAAAAATACATAATATAATTGCATCTATAAAAACGTTCGAATGATGACGGCAAAGTTTTATTAGTATAATTATCTTGTCATTCAAGAATATATCGTTTAAAGCAAATGCTTCGTTTACAGCTAATAATTATTCCTCAACTGCAATAAATTATTTAAAAAAAACTTTTATACTTTTTTCAAACTGAATGTTTTAAGTTGTAAAAATAACAAAATTAAAAATATTGAAAAAAATATATATTGATGAATGCCGATGAAAATTAATTTAATAATAAATATCAATCGCAGATTAATTTCCGTCAATTGATTAACTACGCAGATTTGTAATTTGACTCGATAAATATAGGAGATAAAATCGACTACTTCTACCTTATTTTACATTATCGTTACTTCTTTTACATTATCCTTGACTGTACTTTTCTCCAAACCTTAAAGACCATTCACTCGAAATCTTGATCTCCTGACAATAAACTTGCTCGAATCCGAGTTTCGTGAAGAATATGATGATACTCGTAATCCGATGTACTTTTGCCGCGAGCCGAAGAAGAATGGATTCCCCCGGGCTCGGACACCGGTCACTTCTTCCGTCGCGGGGGGAATCGATTGCAATCGCGGGCCCCGGCTTCTCGATCCGTCCAAATGGACAACAATGGACTGCGAATTGTCCGCGCTCTCTCTCTCTCCCCATTCGCCCTGTATTTTCCTCGGAGCACAATGCCGTGAGAACAGCGGCATTACGTAAATCCAACTAGGTCGCTTTATGCTCGGATTACTGCGGTCAAGACGTCCTCGTTCGAATGTTTTTTTCGGGACAAAAAATCTGTGTCTGTTGTGCACTGCGCGCGGCCCGGGAGAGAGTAGCTTCTTCGTGTTTCACCTCTCGGATTTGAGAGTTTGCACTTCTTCTCGTCATATTTCATCCTATTAGCTGCGCCTTTCATTTGCGGATGTAACTAAATTATGCGGTTTAAAGTTCAACTTTTTTTTCTCTAACGTGTAATAGTAGACGTTTATAGGTTTACGTAGAAAATGAAATATAAGAAAAATGCACGATTTCATGATTTCTTTTTTGTACTGAATATTGTATTATGCTGGTATAATATAAATAAATGAGTGCAATTAAATAATTTTAACAATATCGTAAAACGATAAATACGTTCGTTGCTATATGATTTAAGAACGTTTCTTGAATAAAATAAAATCTAAATTGAATAAAAACAGGTTAATACAGCTTAATATGAATTTCATCGTTACTAAGACAGCAAAAAAGCTATTGTTCAATGTTTTCGGTTCACGCTGCTTAAAATGGATGCACTACCTTACCCTTCAAAGTACAGCGGCTGAAAGAGTTGGCAACGAACATCCCTTACAACGGGCCCCGATCAAAGTGTCAGACAAGCAACAGAATATCACGGAATTCCATACGTCGCGCATCCGCGCACCTCGTACAAGACTCGCATTAGCCGTATACAGCGGTCGGGGTATTAGCGGGCAACGAGCGCATTACGAGGGTAAGATATGCGATCTGCAGCTCTCCTGAAAAAGGAGAGCGAAAACCGGGCGAGAGATCGACAACGCTCGCGCCCGATCGAGGAGACTTGAAAGGAGCAAGCGGCGCATTGAAGACGAACCTCTCTCTTGGCTTGTGTTACCATTATGTCTCGGGCCGCGGCACTATATACCTGCAATTTGTTAGCTTATCGGGAGATCCGATCGGCGACGGAGCTCCTCCGAGAAAATATTATCAAAATAGATATCGGATGACGGAGCCGCGTGCTCGGGTCCGCTCAATGAAATTAGGCGTGTATCCGGTTTAATTCGGTGGCGAGTAAGTGCAAGCCTTTACCGCCCCGACGTTTTGTCGCGGATACTCCTCCCGGGAGCGAGTACAAACGCTCAGGTGTCGGCTGTGAAAAGCGGCGCTCGAAGAAAGAGGTGATTCGCCGAGTTCGACGTTAGCTGATCGCTCTTGGCTCGGTCTTTCAAATTTATTCTCGGAATTGAACAGTTTTTATTTTACTTGATAAAAGCGAATTAAAGTAAGATGAACTGTTGAAAAGCAATTAGTTCGAGACAGCCTTAGTTATTCGAACCGGGAAACTTATGTAGAAATTGAATAAAAAATTAAGCAATCCTGAGATTATAAAATATTTATAAGAAAAGTAGAATTCAATACCGTCTTATGCACGTATTGGTAATTATAAACTTGATAAAAAAAAATAGCAAAGTTTCTCCATAGACAATTAAAAAAAATTGCCCCATTAAAAAGTGAATCGCATTAAAAGTTAATAAGAAAAGTGCGATCAATCAATGCGAACCTATACAACTACCCGCCCTGTACATTCTTACTTCTGGCGGCTGGCGAGTAAAGCCGCGGCTCTCGGCGTGCATATTATACGTCGCGGAGCCGAGAAAAAGAAGCGGAGAGAGAGAGAGAGAGAAAAAATGCGAGCAGCGACGAAGAGGAGGAGGCACGGCAAAAGGAAAAGAGCGATCGCGGCGCGGTTGCGTGTCTCTTGGCAGCGATTCGCGCGGCGCTCGTCGGCTCGCCACGATAATGCCCGCTCATAAGTCAAAGTGATGTATGATCCTTCCCTCCGCTCTTATAAGGCCCTCTTAACCGGGTCCCAGTTTATTCGGCCTGCACACCGGCTGATTATTATTACTTTTCGATTTCGTCCTTTGCGAGCTGCGGAGCTGTGCGTATTTTGATTTTTTTATCGGGCGAATATTGCTTTGCGCGAAAAGTCGCCGCGGCGAGATATTATTTCACGATGCTCTGCATCTCGACGCGCGCGTTTCTACACATTATAATTACGGTCTAATAATTCAGCGAAGCCCACTCGATACGAGGAAAAAATTCTGATTTCAAGCGCGTCTATAGACAGCGTCGAGTGCCGAAGTGCCGGAAGAGCGTCACGCTTTAACGCGAGCATGCGCGCGGCGGACATTAGCCGAGGGCTCGCGCGGCTCTGTCCTCCAACAAAGGGCCTCCACCTCGGAAGCGGAGCGGCAAAGGGTTGTTGCGCGCGGCGCGATGGTGGCCCCGGCGAGGAGGGTGGGGGGAGATCCAAAATAGAGACGTACCCCCGGTGGAAGAAAAAGCGGAGCGGCTTCCCTTCGGAGGTGGGGTCGGCTCGTAAATCACGGGTTAACGCACTATTTAGGCGGGGCGGTTTCACGGTGGGTACAGTCTATGCGCTCGGGCTACTAAATAATTCGGGGCCGGGGGAGCAGAAGCGGGAGAGCGAGTTTTCGCGAGCCCGACACCCCAGAACGCGTCGCCTCGCGTCCGCCGAGAGAGATACTGTTTCGGCTCTTGGGAAAATCGGCGCGCTTTTCGAGACAAAGCCGCGCCCGGGGAAAAAGGGGCGTCGGCCTGCATGTAACGCGCGCCAAGAGTCAAGGGCGAGAGTAGCGTGGAGTTTTAATCTGGGCGAGCGACGTTGATGCGTCGTGTTGTGGGCACACGCATACGCGCCGGATAGCGTCGTTTTATGGCGGGAGGGATGCGTGCGGTGTACCTACATAAAGAGAAATGAATGGTCAATTTTTTTGCGCCTGCTGTCGAGCGATTCCGGGGACATCTTCTTTATGAGTTTACTCTGCTTCTGCCTGTACATACATGGACGCATAAATCTCGAGCAGCAGTTGTCATATCTTTTACCGAAATAATAATAGTATAGGCGATAAAAGTAAAACAATATACCACAAACCGTAAATTGTAATTTTTGCCGCAGCGTCCTCTCTCCCTGCGATTCGAAAAAATTAGCGAACACCCGAGCGAGCTCAATCAGTGTCTTTATGCAGCGCGATCGCGGCTATTTATTAAGCTACCCGGAGCAAAACGATCGCGATCGAGCGGGCTAAAAAGAAATGCTTGCGCGACTTTGAGGAAAGATCGCGGCAATATCATTAACACCCTCTGGGTTTCAACACAGCATTCGTCTTTGCCTTTTGAGCCGGGTCCGGACTCGCCGCTAATCCCGGCCGGTTGTCGCCGCGGCGTGCACGCCAAGCACGCACGCGAGCCTTATTTATAGCTTGTTTTTAAATATTAAACGGTACAAAGGTGCCGCGCGCGCGCGCGCCGGCCAAAAGGAAAACCCTTCCCACAGAGAGAGCCCTCTCGGATGCGTGCAGCGCCCCGAAGATTCCGAGATGAGCTGCGCTCTCTGCTGTGTGTGCTTAGCGCGCATACCTGGGCAGGAGAGAGAGGGAGGATATAGAGACATTATTAGGCGTATTGGCCGCGTCGGCGACAGCCCGGAGGCCGGGCCGAATTTCGCTGCGCGCTGCTCGGGATTTATGGTCGGCCGGGATATTTGCTGCGCAGCGGCTAATCCGAAATCCGATATATCAACTGCGAGATAAAGCCCGGCCAAGCACCTTCCTAACCCGTTCTCTCCTCTGTGCCAATGAACCTTACAACCTTTCCGTCGACTTTTTTTTTAACCCCTTTTTTTCTAATGGGACACGTATAATTTTTAATTTTCCGCTTATATTATAGGGTTGTATACGTCTGGTTGCTGCGGCATAAATTGGATTGCATTTTGAGAAGAGTACTTTTTTTTTAAAGATAAGTAGCTCTGCTTTTGTTAGAAAAATGTAATGGTTGCAGTTAGTGTGTAATACAATACTTATCAAACAATAATGAAGAAAATACCGAATCGATAATTTAAATTTCCCAAGCTGTATTTTTAATTTATTTCCCTTCGATTTAACTACGTTAATTCTTGTGTTTTAAAAGCCTCAGAAAATATTTATCGTTTAAAGCTCTATTTAATACATTCAATTAAGCCTATTGATCTGCCATTAGCAGTAATTACGCGCGTGTATGTTGTTATTGCACAGCGTACATTATTTACTTATAAAAAATTATACATAATTTCAAAAGCTATTGGTCAGAGTAATTAATAATGAAGACCATCCCTAATTGCTCATATCCGTTCATTATAATGAAAGCCTTGCAATTCAAAGAAACTTATCGATTTTCACTCCATAAAGATACGGTAAATAATTAACTACAGATCAGCGCCCGGAAAACAAATGTACCACCCATCAGAATAAACATTTCCAACGACAGAAGTTCCAACCGTCAGTCTTCAATCTCGGCGCATAAATTCGCCAGCCTCGTTAATGACAAATCGAACATGTAAACAAGCCGAGTCGTTGATTACATTTGTTGAAAAGGAGTATCAATATACATCGCAGTCCGAGCGTGGCGTTAATTGTCGCCGCCGCTGAATAATGCAAGCGCGATTGATCCGCGGCGTTATTGTCGGCTAGCCCCGCTCTCTCTCTCGCGGCAGGTGGCCGATATCGCTCCCACGTCCGTCTATAAACACATGCACAGATCAGACACCGAGCTCGCGTGAAGAGGCCGTAACGTATGACGGTTTCGTTCTCCGCAGCGGGTGTCATCCCCGCGCGCGGTAATACGCGGCCTTCGTGTCGTGCCGGGCGACAGTCCGACCCGCTAAACGCGCCTTTTTTTCTCTCTCTTTTTCGCCCGACGCCAAATGAGAGGTTGGCAAATGCTGTCGCCTTTTTTTTTTTTGAAGAGCGCGAAAGCTAGAGTTCGGCCTGCAGCTGCGGCTAAGTTGACAGTATGTCGCACTTTTTTGCTTGCTTAATTATTGTTGTTTGCTCGCCGCGGCGACGAGGAAGTCAAAAACGAGCATTCGCGAAATTCGCCGAATTGTTTGAAGTTAGGACTCAACTAATAATCTTTGGCTGTTCGGGTAGCAACTTGGAGACGTTGTTCAGGCTGAAAACTTGAAATTTTGAACCGTTGAATAACAATTATTATCGAATCTCGAAACTTTGACCAGAACAATCATTTCTCGAGTCAGTTAGCCCGCGATTAGGGGATGAACCATCATGAATAACTCGTTAATAGGATAGCTCATGAAAGTTGCTTAATGCCACCCTTTTTTCGAAGGGACAACTGCTCCTCGCCTAGAGCAAACGGCTATAACTCGCGTGATGTACATTTGCATGGAAAAACTTTGTTGATGATACGGTGTCACCTGCTGCACATACAATAACAGCTCGCAACTTCGTCCGTCATTATTCTATACCGGCGGATCGAATCTATTGCGGTCTGAACTTTTCTTTTTTAATGATACGCTTCTTGCGGCCGCAGGGCTTTACTTTGTTACCCGGAACTGACCGAGTCGTGCACGTGAAATTTTGGCGTGGTCGCAGCTGCTGGCAGATCGAAGTAAAACTTGTTTGAAGTCAGTACGCGCGTGTTTGTTTTCCTCGAATCTCTTTATGCGCCTTGTGTACTTTGGGAATTAGAACTTTCGTACGTATGATTACTTCATAAGTATACGTTCTTTATTAGTGATTACTATATCAAAATTATTGTATTTTTTCATTTTTTTTTTACTTAAATAATGGAAAATTGATTATTAAAAATGAAATACTTATTCAACAATATTTTAGTAGAACGAAGTAAATCAATATGGTTAAATAATTTGTGTTATAGGATGGTAATCGAACATCTATTGTATGAAAGGGCTATAAATTACCGATCAATGTACAGTAACTTATATTTGGATCCTCTATTATATAATATGAGTAAGGCATATCTTGGGAAGCTACGTCGACTAAACTACGTGCATTTACTTCAAACAGTTATGAATATTAAACGAAGATGTATAGCTTTGCAAATATGCAACTTACAGGGCTATGGACGCAACTTAAATAGGATAATGTCGTATTACAGAAGATAGCCATTACGTTTTGTCATTCTTGTATACTTAACGATTGACAGAAAACCGCAATATTATATTTTAACACAGCATCAAATATGTAAGTTATACAGATATTGATCTGTTATCTCATTTTCGTAAAAACTTGAATTTCTTTTTTCAAACAGCGATTCTTGTATAATAATTCCTTTTAATTTTAATTTCAACGTTTCTTTACTCAGATTTGTGTCATCCAGGCCGTACTTATATACCTTCTTGAAATAGGGCTCAAACTATAATAGTATTGTATGATCTACACTTTGCACCTACGGTTTCATCAAGTATTGTTTGCAAGCCATCTTATACACGAAATTGATGGCTCAGAAATTCAGGCAAGTAATTAAATCGCAAGATATTTTGCTGGTTCCTCGCGCGTTACAACATAATCCGCTGCTGCAGTTAGCATAAAGAACTCGTAAACGGAAAGGTCGCTCCGCCCAGCGACATTCGCGAGCTAATTTCAATGTCCTCCCGTGCAGCTCGGAGAACTTTTGACTCTGCCATCTGCCCTTAAGCTTGGGGCTCATCTCCCCCTCCCCTCTGCCGGCCGCAAAAATACATGCGTACGACAACTCGTAAGCTTTCGTCGTGCGTGATTTAATGTGCCGGCAGCCCCAAAGCCGGGGGAGCAGGCGACATTGTGTTCCAGTTACATATTTATCGCGTAACAAATAGGCGTTCGCTGTTATGATATCGCTTCATGAGCGGGACCACCGGAGCTAGCCTATATATATATACGGCTTTTCTCTATGAAAAAGAGGAGGTTCGCAGCAGCTCCGCAGCTGTCAGCTTTTTGTGCGGCCGCGACGACGAGCGTTTGCGGTGACTCGGTCAAGCGAGCCCGCTGCCCTGTCCGGGAAATAAACAAGTCAATTACGAGCGCCGAGCTCTGACCATTGTTCCACTGACGCTGGAAAATCCTGTTACAGGCGAGGACCTTTTCGATTACGTGCGTGCGAGATATTGGGGGCTGCTCGATCTGCTGCTTCGGTGATTTATCGGCGCAGGTATGAATGTGCATGCGAATCGATTAATCTTTATGGCCTGCGGTGCGATTCAATGAATATTGGCTTTTACGATTCCACAACTGTTTATACGAGAGGGTAGAAGAGATGGACGAAAGTTGGAAATTATTCTAATTTTTTATTATTTTGAATTTTGTCGACGTCTAGACACTATTAAAGAAGAATGAAAGGCTGACTCGCGCGAACAATTCAACCAAGAAGACGATGCCCATAAATTGCGTCATTATAAAATTGAATGCAAAGTTCCCAAGCACCATTAAAATTCCTTCACTCCCCAAAAGTTATTTCTCAAATCAAGAAATTCGAAAGGCGGCCCATAAGTTACGCGTAAATTGAAAAATTACGCGTGACGCGTCCGGCGTCCAACGACACGTCTCATTCAGAGGAGACAGTTTCTTCGGCTCCAGAATCAAACTGCGGCAATTGCGGCACAATGGGCTTACGCGTAAAATCCTTTAAGATCCCCTGCCTAACCGGGGCTCGTCGCACCTTTGTGACTCGATCGCGATGCACCGCGTGTACTCCTCGACAATTACACGCTTCCCATATTCGTCGCCGGGATTTCCCCCGCTGATGGCGTCTTTGTCGGGGCGCGCTGAGAATCACGATATTTTCGGTCCCGCGGTGCGATATTATCCCGCGGTCCGCGTGTAAAGCGGACTTGTGAGAAGCGACGCGCGGCGCGAGAGGAGCCTTTTGTGCGCCGGCGAAGGCTTCTCAACTCTTCCTCTTGTGGCGTCTGATCCGATTTTCTTAATGCCCCCATTATGACTATCTCGCTTTGAAAGGCGCGCTGCGGGTATTTGGTTTATGAAAAATTTTGCGCGTTAGAGGCGCTCTTTTGTATCTCGTCCGTGGGTGTTGTGTCACAGCTGTGAAAGAAATGAAAAATATTGATGTTATAAAGTGGTTTTTGTGGGTCGATAGTTACTGACCTAACAGCAAACTTGGTTAAATTTTCATTCTCTGAAAGAATATCAATTTTTCCAAAATATAAACTTTTATTTTATAACACGTAGAGGGATTTTATATCAATATTTTATAGTGTTAGAAAATGCACGAGACTGTTAATAAATAAAATTTTTAATCATTAAAGCATTTTTGTATAATAAGAATAAAAAAACCGCTGTCAATTCATTGGCACTTAGCTTCCTCCAAACTAATTTATCGTTCCTATTATATTTATAATAATACTTCAAATTTGAAATATATCAATGCATTATTTTAAAAATGCAGCTTCTACTAAATGTACAAACAATTTACCTTTCCAAAAAATATTAAGTCACTTGAATCATTTTTTCGTCCGTAATTATTAAACACAGAAAACTCCTTTTTTTATTTGATTTGAATAATATTGATAGCATTAATGTAAACAATCCTAATAAAATAATAATAAAAATACTATAATAATAATATAGGAGCAAGATGGGACAAGAGAGAACCCACCGAAGATTGGCTGGAGAGAGAGATAGGAGAGAAATGCAAAGTGGAAATGATAAGGGACAGTAAAAACATCGCTAAAGTGTGGTGCGAAGACCCAAGGGTAAAAGAAAGGATTTGGAGAAGGAAAAACGAGTGGGAAAGGAAGAAAATAGCTAAAGTGGAAGAATGGAAGACGGTAGTAGAGAGAAAGGCGAGGTACGAGGCATTAGAAGGAATGAAAAGAATATTAAAAGAGGCCGGGTTCGACAATCCGAAGATAGAATTAAGTAGTTTAAAATGAAGTTTATTATTAATTGCAATTGAAACTTATTGAAAATTTCTTTCACTCGGGTGAATTCAAGTACTTTAGAATTTAAAATGAATTCTACAGAGTCAATCACTTACACCAGTGATGAAGAGTTAAAGGAACTCATCGATAAAGATCACACAGTATAAATATTTTCATATATGGTTAAAAATTATACATATATGGTTTAATTATTATACATTTTAGTGAAGTGATTGGGTATGTTGAATCGCTTATTGCCCCATCAGAAGTAGAACAAAGAGCTAAATATACCCAGACAGCAAAGATAATCAGAAAGTTATCATAAAGAGTTCTTGAAAAGGTTTATTTTAAACTCTTTTTTGAGAATTCAAAAATGACTACAAAATGAATTCATAGGATTCAGAAAGAATTAAAGTATTATATAACCTTAAAGAAAAATGCCAGTAAAAATATGAATAAATAAAAGATTATTTGTCTTACTTTTGCTTTTGGACTTTCTTTTTCAACTGGGCTATAATCTGATAAAATTTAAACCTGACAGCTAATAAACTGTGTAGTTTAGAAAAATAAACGTGAGCTTTACTCGCAACTCCCCTGTCTTAATTTGGGGTTTAGATTTAATTAAAAAATATGAAAAAGAAATGACTATATACACGGTAAAAAATAAAGTGAATTTTATACGTAAGTAGAGTTTATACGTAACTAATTTTTCTTTTTTTTTTTAGATTTTATCTCGCCAACAAAAAATAAAGCAAATATACACGGTACATTTTAGAAAGTGTGATTCAGTAAAGAAAATCTAAATTTATTTACAACAATTTAATGTATAATAAGAAAGGGTCAGGTCGGTTTTGATAAAACTCGTCTG